>NTHP01000153.1:919169-931232 GCA_003416845.1 Oplegnathus fasciatus
ATGTCAGGATGGCCGAGCGGTCTAAGGCGCTGCGTTCAGGTCGCAGTCTCCCCTGGAGGCGTGGGTTCGAATCCCACTTCTGACAGTAACCTTTTCACATAGCGTACAGTACGTAATAGGTTGTATTCATACTTTGTCATTCTAATTATCCTATTATAACAATATGCTTATGATTTTTATTGTATGATTATTGTTATATAGTGTGTTCATGCTGTGTCGAATCAGCCAGTGGTGGAAGAAGTATTTAGATCATTTATCATCGTCTAAAAGTACTCATTACAAGTAAAAATCCTGAATTCAAAATGTTACTTAAGTAAAAGTACAGAAGTATTATCAGCAAAATGTACTTAAAGTATCTAAAGTAAAAGTACTCATTCTGCAGAATGGCTCCTTTCAGAGTGTTATATTATTATAGAATATTATGTTATTCTGTTTTTAATCAATAATAATAATAATAATAAATACATATAGGAGCATTTACTGTTGTAGGTCGTCAACATGGAGCCAACTTTAGATACTTTGTGTACTACTGGGTAGATTAATAGTGTAGTATTGCCTCATATCATGTGTTTTTTTATGTAAAAGGTAACTAGTAACTATAACTGTCAAGTAAATATAGTGGAGTAAAAAGTGCAATATTTCCCTCTGAGATGTAGAGGAGCAGAAGTATGAAGTAGCATAGAATGGAAATACTCAAGTAAAGTACAAGTACCTCATAGCTGTAATTGAGAAAATGTACTTCACTCCACCACTGGAATCAACAATAATTACCAATTAACTAATGCACCAGTGTTGTTTTCAGTGATCTTATTTTACACCAGGATGTAGCTGTGACAGAAGTCTTCATGGAAAGGCCCTGACTTTGCACATTTATAGCTGTCTGGTATTTCATGTTCTTATCAACATTTAATATGACCAATAAAGTCACATAAACATGTATCATCCATGCACTTGAAATGCCTGTAGAGGGCGTATCATCTCCTGCAACAAAATGGTAATGCTCTCCCTACATGCTCTTTCCAGAAAGTGAAGCGGTGCTTGTAAAGTAGACAATTGAAACTCCTAAACTTTTCACAGACTTGTATTGTGCAACCGAGCACTAATCAAAGCCAGACTACTTTATTTTCTTTCTAGGGGAAGGTGCAAAGTTTTCAAGAATACTGTATGTCAATGTGAATTACATTTTTAAAGTTATATTTCCATTTGGGGTAAGGTTGCAACCATAAAAACATGAGTCCTAGGTTTGTATATTTATATTTATATGTATATTTATAAGTATAGTACAGCTTCAGTTTAGATTTGGAACATGCAAATACAAAATATTTATGTGATACTGTTTATTTTTCCCAAATTAAAAGAATAACAAGGTAATATTTTAAGATTTTTAGAGGTTTAAGTTTGCATATAGATAAACATAAATATATGTGAAATATTAAACCAATCTTCACCAAATTAGACCAAAATCTGATGCCTTCTGCAGTTAAGTCTCTAATTAGTATCTGAAGAGTGTGAAAGTGCTTAAAATTGTCCCCAGTATTATTTATATGTGAGAGATGTCCTTGTTGAGTCCGTATTGAATCATTCTTGTTTTAATATGTTTTGGCACTTCCAGATGGAGGCTGCCCCTGTTCCATACAATCTCCACATGAAAGGAAATAGAGAAGACTGTTTGTCCATTTCATGCAATAGTTAATGATACAAACACAAACATTCAGAACTCACAGCACAGCACAGTTTACTTGCTAGTCATTTTATACAAAGAGTAGAAAGAGGGTTTGTATCTGAAGGAGACAAACAGCATCACATTTGCCAGATAGATGTTGATACACAGAGACTGATTTTCAGACAGGTATTTGTAAAGA
Organism: Oplegnathus fasciatus; assembly: GCA_003416845.1. NCBI lineage: Eukaryota > Metazoa > Chordata > Actinopteri > Centrarchiformes > Oplegnathidae > Oplegnathus > Oplegnathus fasciatus. The sequence goes on from NTHP01000153.1 coordinate 921,032, forward strand.
GAGTCACAGAGTCAAATGTTTCAAACATCCCATTAAAAAAGCTTTCACTAACCTGTTGGAGTAAGAAAAAAAGTTAACAGAGCTGTTTCAGTAATCACGTACAGTTATAGAAAGATATCTATGTGATAGGTAAAGTTGAAATAAACATAAAATAAACTTAAAAAAACATTCCAATAATCAGGTGGCGTCTAGTGGCGGGCGTATTTCTCGACCCACCCACAAACCGTTTAACAGAACATTTGGAAGTCTCAGAAGAACCACAAAATATTTTTATTCTCATTTTATCTATTTTTTTTGTTTTGTACACATCACAACCTGAAGACTTGGTAGGTTGACTGCTTGTCCATCACGTCTCTGGGCTATCATCATACTCCTCCTCCTCATCATCATCATCATCCCTTTTGTGTCATCTAAAAGCACAGACCCCCTTCAACATGCTGCAACTCCCCTAAAAAAAGCAATCACAGCCCCTTGAATGGTTACATGTAAACTCTGTGGGTTTTAATTTTTGCACTCTTTAGGTGCCGTTCGAGAAAGGGGGCAATAATCGCCGTGCCCTCCTACTAGAAGATTTCTACGTATTTTGAACGTCCGCGTTCAAAGTCCCACACTGAGCAGACTGCTGAAGGGCCATGCCAAGTTTACAGGATGGCACAGAAGAACTTCTTCTCCCTGAAGGGGTTCTCTGACGCTGGCACCGGCGATAACAGAGGGTCCTCTTTGGCATGGGCTTCGCAGTATGACATTAAGTCTGCCGCTGCTTTCGACACCTGGAATTAAGCAGGTACACACGTCAGTATACGATGACGCAGAGATAAAGTTAAAGAACTAGTTTTGGGAAATGCACTTATTCACTTTCTTTCCAAGAGTTAGATAAGATTGACACCACTCTCATGTCTCTAAATATGTAGCAGCAACGGTTAGCTTAGCTTAGCATAAAGACTGTAAACAAGGGGAAACTGAACCACAAAACAACAAATAGTTGTTTTTTTGTACGGATTAAACAAACGAGATATAGTGTCTTAATTTGTGAGCTTTAAAGGTGCTGGAGGCAGATTTCTTTACCAGGCTAGCTGCTTCCCTCTGTTTCCAGTCTTTGTGCTAAGCTACGCTAACCAGCTGCTGGCTCCAGCTACATATCTAACAGACAAACATGGAGAGTGGTGTCAATCTTCTCATCTAACTCTCGGCAAGAAAGTGCATAAGTGAATATTTCTAAATATGTCAAACTATTCCTTTAAGAATGGAGCTATAGCCGGGGGGTGATTAGCCTAACTTAGCATAAAGACTGGAAGCAGAGGCAACAGTTAGCCTTCAGCTCGTAATTTCCCCTAAAAGAAGTCTGTTGTTTTTACATTTCCGTTTGTTTACATACTAAACAAACAAGATATAATGTGTTCAATAGTAAGCTTTAGAGGCGCTGGTTGGCAGATTTTTTTTATCAACAGACAGAGCCAGGCTAGCTGTTTCCCCCTGTTTCCAGTCTTTGTGCTAAGCTAAGCTAACCAGCTGCTGGCTCCAGCTACATATTTAACAGACAGACATTAGAGTGGTATAAATTTCTCATCTAACCCTTGGAAAGAAAGCGAACAAGTGTATTCCCCCCCCAAAAAACAATAGTGTCCGTAAAGTAAATTTAGTATCACTGCGGACATGTGTCTGTTAACCTTTATCCTGTCGATGTTGGCCTCCATCTTCAGCTGTTCCACCAGCTTCCTGGCTTGTGCGATGCTGGCCGTGTTATTGCTCGCCATGGACGCTATCAGTCAGGTCTCGTGTGCTCTGCCTACGTAGAACAGAAAGAGATTCAAACATCCCAAACATTGTAGTTCACCCACAGTGTGCTGCTGATGAAGACGAGCACGATAATATAACAGGCATGCAAAGAGGAGTGCTAGTAACAGATACCCTGTTTATTATGACATGCCTGTGAACACACACACACACACATACCCCAGACACAGGCATATTATTTATGGTGTCAGTTGCTAGGCAGCCCATGACAGTGAGGGGGAGGTGGGGAAGGTGGGAGGAGGGTGAGGGGGCAGTGCTTTGTCCAGCACTATATTTAAAACAGATACACAGATAACTTACATTACTAGTTTCACAATTAAAAAACTCTAATTTTGCCCTGATAACGGTGTTTTAAAAAAAAAAGCTTACTCAAACTTTTCAATACGTCTCAATCACCATGTCACACGAGACCAGACAACCAAAATCGCTAAATAATTAATAAAAACAAGTGCATGAGTCTTAACAAATGTCGAATAATAATAAAGATTTTGAGCTTGAGGGCAGTTCGCAGTTTGCATTTAAAAGGTGCAGAGTACCTGAAACCCGAAAGATTGGTGCGTACATATTGAATATCTAAGGTTAAGTAGTTATTGGATCGTGTACTGTAGCTGCAAGATTTAAATCTCTGTGGAAGATGTTCAGACAACTTCAGGATCTTTTCGGAAAACAAATAAAATACTGAGTTTCCAAAGATGGCAGAAGCTTTCCAAGGTTGCTGATTGATTGATGTTGGTTGCACGTCTTCGTCTAACAGGTGATAAAAGACACATCAGTACAGTATGTGCATTAATTTGCCATATACTAACTGCTAAAACAGTATACTATGCAGATTAGTGCACAGTGTCGTACATATGGATGAATAATTAATGGAAACCACAAGCCTTCAGAACAGCTTCAGTGCTCCTTGGCATAGATTCTTCAAATCTCTGAAACTCTGCTGAAGGGATGAACAACCATTCCTCTAAAAGACATTCCCTCATTTAGTGTTTTGATGATGGTGAACGCCACTTCCCTCCAAAATCTCCCAAAAGTGTTTAACTGAGTTGAGATCTAGTAAATGTGAAGGCCGTAGCGTACTATATGATTCACATCGTTTTCAGCCTGATCGAGCTATTTAGTGAGGCCTCGTGTTCTGTATGGAAGCGTCTGATATGTTTCTCCACCAATTTATTCAGGTTTTAGTTCCTGTTAGTGTCCTCAGATGCTCCTCTGTCTTTTATAACCTCTTTGATTAAATGGATCAAGCGGCAGGCGCTCTAAAACATCCTTGGTGTCTGTGATCAATCTTCCCTGCGCCCCCCCCCCTCCGTCATCTGTCTGTATGCACTGTGGTAGGACTCAGTGTGGGGTCAAGACTGATCTCAGCGAGGTGCTGGAGCTGAGCGTGAATATTGATGACCTGTGGTGGCACACCTGCTACAGGGATCTCCGCTGTCACGCCGACCCGAACCCCGATGACCTGATCATCAATCAAAACCTGCACAGGGTCAGCGGTTATGTTTGTCTGTTTCACATGATAATTAGATTTATCAGTGTTTGACTGCTTGCCAGAGTGGTTGTAAACAAATGCGCCAGCTAAATCTGACAAAATGAGATAATATACCTGGTTTTCAATCTTTTTTTTCTGTTTTCTGTTGATTGATTAAATGTGATTAATGTTTGGAAAGTGATTCCACGTGCATTATCAGTTAGTCATTTTATGTGTTTTTTTGATTATTCAATTAATTGTTTAATCTATAAAATGTCAGAAAATTTTAAAAATGGTAATCACAAGTTTTCAGAGGCCATCTCCAACTTATTTACAGTCTAAACCACAAAATGTTCAATTTATGGGAGAAAAGTAACAAAACATCACATTTGAGAAGCTAGAACCGGATAATTTTTGATATTTTTACTTGATTTATGAAGTAAAAATTACTTTATGGCATGTCTTTTGTATAAATCACAGTTACATCCCTGGTCTATTGTTCATTCTGTACATAAATTATTTTTATTTATCTTCATATGCACTTTGTTACTTTTTGCACTATGTGGTTAAATGTTGCATTTTGTACACTTACTGTGTGAAACGACAAAGTTGAATCTAATCTGAAAGATTAATCATCAAAATTGCTGTTAAAAAAAGTTTCTGTCTATCGATTAACTGATTAATCAATTAAACATTTCATAAAGTACTTGAAGTTAACTTGATTCACAGTCCATCACATACTCAATGCAATAAGGGAAATTAGATGTGGAGTGTTTCAACATACAGTATGACAGTTAATAGACTGCTGTATTAATCCTTGTCATTTTAAGAGTCACTGGAAATAGTTTTAATACAAGTTTCAGTGAAAATCTACAGTATTTTACCTAATTCACCCATTTTTAGGACTGAAACTGGGCTGGAAAATCTATCAGTGCAAATGAAACGACAATCTGAGGAGGATTTACGGGCAGCAGACGGTACAGTATTAACAGTGAAACATAAACATTATGTTTTAGAGTCTCTGCAGCTGAAGGATCCTGGCTATTCTCACTGTGACGAGTGCTGCACCTTTTAGGGTCATAGTGTTTTAATTTAAACTCAGGTGAGCGTCAAAAAGAAAACCATGTTGGAATCATGTTTTTACCAGTGTCAGAATTTAAAGGCGTCAAAATGTTGGATTATTATTCTGCGTACCAATGAAATCTGTTGATGTAGTTTGACTGGAAAATTAGGTGGCAGGCCCAAAATATTAAACAGTTATTATATACTATATTTTTTTTAGCATTTCTGTTTTGCTGAAATACAGAAGAAAGAGACATTGTTGAAATAATTTATCTGTTCCAGTTCTGTGGGACTCCAGACCTTGCTTACAACAATGGACTCCTGGGCCCAGTGTATTGGTATTTTTGTGGAGTAAAAATACTCAAATCTGGTGTAATTTTAAGAAACTTTAAGTGAGAATTATTGTATATACAAATATCATTGGACTCTTGCACACAAACCTCACTTTTGTTCCTCACCAAAATAAAAATAGGCCAGAGACTTACTACAAAGGTGTGATTGACAAGTAGAAATTAGTCTTTGGCGTCTTTCGTATTGAGGCCATAATATTGTTTCAACACTCGGGGGAGACGTCAAAACAGGCCAGCATAACACCAGACTATCGATAGGGAGAGATGTCACTCTTTAAGGTTTCTGGGATGTCTACGGAAAAGTAGAGCTCTGTTCTTTTACAGAAAATAATCAGACACTGTGACACAATAGCCTGATTTGAGTGGAACTGATGGGGAGAGATGATGTTTTAAATAAATACCATAAAAGCAAATGGAAAACTGCATCTCAAGGGGCTGGAAGAGGAAGGAAAGAAACACCCAGTTTTGATTGTGTCACCTCTCGTGCCTTTGGAAAGTTTGTCCAGTACTTGGGAAAATAAGGCAATTTGAAGTACCAGCTGTACTCCATGGAAATTAAAGAGTTACTTATATTTTTAAAAAAACTGTGCAAAATATGTGAAAAAGTAGAACATAAAAGACATTATAAGATATTTAGCAGAAGTGTCACTGTGTCTACAAAGTAATTTTCCTGCCTATTGTCGGTGGAGCGTGCGAAAATGCCACCCTGACATTTTCATATCTAGAGAGGGGGGAGGTGAGGATATGGTGGCTTGTAGAGGATGCCCATGCATGTGTAATAGCTGGTACCTTGAAGGCAACGAAGAGGGCTTAATGAACAATAAACAGAGTATATTGTTTCCTGTTGTTTTCTCATTCTCGTGTGTTCTCTTTTAGGACATAATTTCACTGCTTCTGCTGCACTCTGCTCATCTGTATATCATGAAACCTCTTGTCCTTGCTTCCTTCCTATCTGTCAGCTGCCCAAAATACCATCCTGAGATGTCGCACATGGTGTCAACATGCTGATAACTGCGACATCCCGACAGGCGCTGATAAATAATGCACTCAGATGGACACAGGCCTTAACTGTGTCAGCTGTCAACAACTTTCTGGAAGCTGTATTACAAAAACTCTTATGTGCACCAGTTTCCAAGCAGACTGAGGGCTGTGACTTCACTGACCGCTCATGCTGTAATATTATGAAGCTGGCTGATGTTAACATGCTACAGTGCTGCCTTCTCCTCTTGTCTTGGCTTACCTTGTCTGCTTACTCCTCCGCACTCTGCCCTGCTGTCTGCCTGCAGTTCAGTCAGCAGTTTGCGTCCGCCCCACTCTCTGCAAACAGAGAAAAAGAGATAAAGAGAGTGAGAATCAGAGGCCGATCAGAGGCAGAAGCTCTGCACATTCCAGATAAATTACGCCGAGGCTTGCTGTGTGTAGCCGCTGTCGTCTGATCACTGTGTGTCAGAATGTCACAGCTCGCTCTTACAAACTCCACTGAGGGGGTTTGGACGAGAAACGCCACAACAAACCACACAGGGAGACGCAAGTGAAACATACTCAAGGGGACAAAGGAATTTATGGTTTTAAAGGAATAGTTTTTGGGAAATGTGCTTATTCTCTTTTTTTCCCACGAGTTAGATGAGAAGATTGGTACCACTCTAACACTGATTAATATGGAGCTACATCCAGCGGCCGGTTAGCTTAGCTTAGCATAAAGACTGGAAACAGAGGGAAACTGCTAGCCTGGCTCTGTCCGAAGGTAACAAAATCCACCTACCAGCACCTCTAAAGTTCAGTAATTAACATGTTATATCTCGCTTTTTAAATCTGTACAAAAACTGTGAAAACTTCAAATTTTAAAGGGAGGTTATCTGCAGGACTATTTCTCGGCCATTAATAGTAAATTTAAGGTCAGTTATTGGTGATGGTTCGAACCAAAAAGCCTTAACTTTATCTCAGTTCTGCTTTTAAAGGAATAGTTTCACAATTGCAGCTTGTGCACTTTCTTGCAAAGAGTTAGATGAGAAGATCGACACCACTCTCATACCTGCCTGTTAAATATGAAGCTACAGCCAGGAGGTAGTTAGTTTAGCTTATCACAGAGACTGGTCCTGCGTTCCAAATTGCATGCCTTTTCTTTTTACTTTTAATACTGCGGCTGCCCTTACAGAATATGTACTGTTGCAGGCAGTATGCGTACAATTGGGACATACTATTTCGTCATAACATTGCACCTTGAACTTTGACCCTCTTACTCATACACAGACCCAGAGAGGATTGTGGGTCAGAATAGCCAGGAAAGCATGCTGGCTTGCATGCTGCAAAATGTGCCCGGATGCAGTAGGACATCCTGGTATTTTTGGCATACTGCATTTGATATACTATATATTGGGACATACTAAATCTTTTTCTGGCATACTAAATAGTATGGTAGTATGGGGATTGGAACACACCCTGGGTTACATGCTGGATTATTTCAGGAAGTCATTGCTCTCCGCCAAGAAACAGCCTGGCATACGATCGCCAGTAAAACCAGACCTTGCTGTATTTACACTTTGTACACGGATTAAACAAATTAAATATAATGTGCTAGTTAGTGAGCACAGAGCCAGGCTAGCCATTTCCCCCTGTTTCCAGTCTTTATGCTAAGCTAAGCTAACTGGCTGCTGGCTCCATCTTCATATTGAACTTACAGATATGAGAGTGGTGTCAGTCTTCTCATCTAACTCTCTGAAAGTGCAAATACGTGTATTTTCCAACTATGTTGAACTATTCCTTCAAGCTGCTCTGCTGTTGGTGCTGACCCATTCACCTCTCCTTGTCTTCCTCTCAATCTGCCCCTCTTTCTCTGGTCCAACTGATTCATTCTTAATGCATCTGTGACTCTGCAGCTTGGCTTTCTGCTGCTTCTGATAAATGGGCCAATTACGCTGCATGAGCAGATCTGCAGAGGAAGGGAATTCCACCCCATCGTAAATCATGGCAGCACGCGACGTTAAAGCAACGTTACAGTAAAGCATCCATTAACAAAACCTCGCCAACAGCGGCCGCACCCCTGAGTCAGAGTATTCCAGCAACATTGAAACTGCTTAGAGTTTAAAAAACAAACAAAAGAGCAGGGGATCTTACTGTACACTGTCACCTCTGCTGATTCACTGGAGCCATTAATCTACACTGTTACTCTGTGTTATGCAAGCTGTACAATACTTTTTATCCGTGCAGTAAAACTAGTTGAACTATTAGCCGGGGTGCTTCAGTGTGGATCTTCACAAGACAAAAGTATCTATTTTTATAAATCCAAATCCTTTCCTAACCCAGATTATACTATTTCGATACTTTACTTTGGTAAAACATGTTTTTCTACAGCTTTTAAAATTTGCCAAAGCGCTCAAATGTTAAATACCATCCGAATATTTTACCTGCATATAATAGTATATGATTGGAAAAAGTTTGATTTAAATCGGGAACTATCTGATCAAAAATTAAGTAAAGAAGATTATGAATAAGACCAGATGTTCGATGCAGTGTTTGGTACCTGACAGTTTTTAATAAATGGTGTGTAGGACACATTTCAGTCATTATTAAAAACGTATTGAGACTTGATACCCTGCATTTGGTCTGTTGTGAGTACACAGTATATAATATTTCATTCACATTTTCTAGGCAACTCACATCTTCCTGCATCACCTCTTTAAAATTTCACCAGAAAAACACTGTAGGCATTTCAGGAGTCTTATAGACAGTTAATATGTAAAACACAGTGTGAACAACTTATCACCATTATTGACTTTACCTTTCCTGCTGAAAGACGAGCTCAGATAACAAACAGAGTCAGAGTCACATGACCTGTAACTTGTGATTGTGTTATGACAAGTTGTATTTGCTCAGAGTGCGAGTTCACATCCGGCTCGTCACTCATCAGACTCACAGTTACATCTGGGAGTTTCACGGGAAAAATATACAGTCGCCTGTTGTTTGCGTGCTGCTGGTTTGGAGGTAGCTGAGACATGAAAGTAAAGACAAAAGTTTTATAATATTGGAGTGTTTCCACTGAATGTTCTGTTAATGAATTGATTGATTTAGTTACCTGTGAGAGGTGTCACTCATAGTGATAAACCCACAGAGGATTATCACCCGGCCCCTCAGCTGTACAGGGTATTTTAGCATCTTCGGCTCTTTGTTTTGGTTTTACGGCCCAAAACTTTACTGTTATGATTCACTCTCATGGTTCATGAAAACTTTAAAAACTCACTGTTCTACCTGCTCAGCACCAAACTGCAAACAGACAAAGTTAGCAGGCAGCTGGTGAACATAGTGGAGCAAAAGAGCCGGATATTTTTGTCAGGAGTTGGTGGAGACCAAAACAGAGCTAAAACAGAGTGAATATTGGACTTACGTTCATCAGATGGACAGACACATGACCCCAAATGAATGATAATGCTGCTCTGTGTCTGCTGGATGCACCAATAAGCAACTTTTTATTAATACATTTGCCATATCAGCTTAAAAGATGGTAATATGTATTGTGTTTACAGCTCGTTTTTGCTGCAAACGCACTAAAAAGGTGCTTTAACTTGATCAAGGACACTTTATTTGCAGGTTAAGCATTTGTCACAATGGGGAATATATTTACGATATATCTTTTTTATTGTTATTGCAGTTTTCACATCCTCTGATCCAAGAAGATTAAGCTTTAAAAATTGTGATATTTGAAAAGTTGTATACTGAAACAGCACAGTGTCATATCAAAGTGTGATATCAGATTCAAGTCCTGACTGCACTCTTACATCTTTCACTGTCTACTTTCTGTTTTTTCTCTCCACTCTTTGATCAGTTTACTGTGTGCTGCAAAAAAAAAGGCGGAAAGCTGACTGTTCTTAAAAAAAGAAAAAAGCTGAATTTGATTTCGCTGTGAACTGTTTGTGTCATCATATTTATGTTGCAGAGCAGCAGCGAGATCAGGGGATGATTGTTAAAACTGAGAGTGTGAGCGATTTTTTTCTTAATGCTTTGGCAATATTGTTCTCTACTTTTATGCCTGTAAAGCATCTTGAACTGAACCGTACTGAAGGAAAAAAAGATGCATCATGGGACGTGGCTGGTGATCCATTTCTCTCCTGTGCTCTAGCCTTCTGCTTCCCATCCCTCCCTGCGTGGCGGACAGGTGTTCAGTGATGGGACTGAAACACCCCCAGCACGCTCCGTCCTGCTGCTAACACCAGTGAATCAATCTGACCCCCTCCGCCATCCTTCCCCTGCCATTTGGAGTTGTTTTGAACCCCTTCCTCCGGGTTTTCGGGGGGTCTGTGTTCGTGACGAGGCCCTCCACAGATGTGATTATAGCTGCTGCTCGACTCTGGGTGTCGCTGACTTAAAGGGTGATTAAGCGCCGCAGGAAACATCCTGGTGAGGAAAATATAATTCCTGGCCTGTCGAGAGTGATGATCTCTCACACACTCCCACACACTCTCAGCTCCGTTCTCCCTCCCCCCTTTCTCCCCCTTTCCTTTTCTGTAGTGCACACCTTATTATCCTGTCTTTT
>NTHP01000153.1:944717-998389 GCA_003416845.1 Oplegnathus fasciatus
CTGGATTTCATTTCTGATTTGTGACCATCTGGCTCCTCCAGGCAGCTGCCGGCCCGAGCCGAGCCGCCCCGCCTGTTCTGCCCCAATGCCCCATGGGATTTACGGAGAGGTCACCCACTGCTGCTGGAGCCACACTGTCACCTAATACTCTCAAACAATCGGCTCAAATGATCGCCCACACACACACACGCTCATAGATGAGGAGATAAAAGATGTATGGAAGTATCAGAGAGGATGCAAATGGGAGAAACCTCTACAAAGACGACTGTAAGATGAAGAATATGAAAATAAAAATATCAACAGAGGCACCATCACTTGTTTTTAAATTTAAAAAGCATTAACATCTGACGGGAGCTACACCTAATTCAACAAGACAAAAGAAAGGAGATGGGAGAAGGGGGGTTGGTGACAGAGAGACGGAGAATGGATTTCCCCCTCTGTGTTGCCATGGCGACAGCAGTGGATGGTGGATGACTGATTTCCTGTACAGCTGTGGAGCTCGGAGGGGGGGGGGACACGTTATCTGTGGTGGAGGAAAGAGGTGGAGCTCACTGAGGAAAGCATCCATGTTTCCTCTTAAACTGTACATCAGTCTCTCTGTGGTGATTAGTGTTTTCTGCCTGGATGTATAAAAAATATTGGCTTTTTGTTTGTATGATTTAGGATTTTCTTTTGAATAGTAAAAGGTCGATCTGGGCCGCTGGAACAGCCTGAGGATCTGAGAGCAGCTGGAAGTGCTAAAATCTTTAAATGTTTACTTAAAACCTTCCTCTTCAGCCTGGCTTTTGATTAAGAATGGTTTATAGACATTATTTACTTTATTTCATTGTTTTTGTGTTGTAAATTTCAATTGTATTTTATTTTATCCCCTATTAATATCATTATATATTTTTTATCCCTCTTATCGATTTAATTTGTTGTTGTTTCTACAGTCTACACTTGTTCTGTCCTATTATCTTGTCAGTCATCTGTGAAGCACTTTGAACTGCACTAACCTGTATGAAGTTTGATTGATTGATTGACAATCTGCAGGCAGATGTTAGTGTGTGTGCAGAGGACAGTTAAAGAAAAAGTACAATAATAGTAATAAAAATCTCAACACAAGGTCTACTTACTTGCTTTCAACCACGTCTAGTGGCCTTCCTCAGCAGATGGAGTCTCGGTAATGCATAATGAAGTTTTCAGTCTGGCCAGCAAACAGATACAAACATTTTAATGCCTTTATTTCACACCTTTTAGGCTGATTATGCAGTCATAGACCAAACATAATACCTAAACTCTCCTATCTCTGACATATGCTACCAATAAAATGTTTTCCTTCGTCCTTCTTGTCCATTTTTTAGTGGTCACATCATATATTTTTTTCTAGTTTGTGTGCTCGTTTTACTAAATCGTGCGCTCGTTTTACTCATTATGTGCTCATTTGGTAAAATGTGTGCATGAAATACTTAAATCGCAGGCACAATATACTCACTGCTCACAGGGCATTGTTATTGTTTCACGTCATTATGGATAGGGATTCAATAACTAAGTTTTATTTCAGTTCAGTTTTTAGTAGTCAGAGCACTTTAACACAGACATCCCCTTTTGAGTACGTTGTGTGCAGGATTTAAGTATTTCGTGTGCACGTTTTACAGAATTCAAGAGCACGATTTACTTATTCTGTTCTCCTGTTTTGAGTACGTANTTATTTATTTATTTAATTTAAATCATATGAATTCCACTTGAGTCAGAAGCTGAGACGGCAGCTACTGCTATTCTGCTAGCGTTAAGCTAGTTTAGCTTTAGCAAGACTTTAGTGCTAGCATAGCCGTTTTTTTCTCCTCCATCTTGGTTGGACTTTGCCTCATTTAGTTATGTTTATCGATTCATCATTTAGTTATGTTTATCGATTCATCAAGTAAATTTAGTTTTAGCTTTAGCTATGGCTAGCCTGGCTAACTCACCGGCTAGCTGACTTTGACCTGATATAGTTAGCTCTCTTGCTTTAGCTGTCTGGGTTGTTTGGTTTTTATCTCTGTTTTGCAGGTATTGAAAATTCTCCACAATGTTTTCACTCAAAATTAAACATTATTGGTAAATACACGTCAAAAAGTAAATCTTAACACAAGCTTACCAGTTTTTTCGGACCATAAATGTGTCTGAATTAAATCAAAGAGATGTTAATTGATTGGCAGGAGGTCTGCTTCGCTTGCTCCCACCATCATCGATGGCAGCAGTATAAATATTTGGGATCCACTCTGGATGATGAGCTTACTTTCAGTGCCAACACTGAATATATATTTTTAAAAGGCAAACCAAAGATTATTATTCTTTTTGAAGTGTAGACATTTCAATATTGACAAGTCTCTGTTGAGATTTCTCTACTCAACTCTATCAGAATCAGAATCAGAATCAGCTTTCTTGGCCAAGCATGTGAACACGTACAAGGAATCTGACTCCGGTTTTAAGTTGCTCTCAGTGTTTTCACACACAGAACAATTTACAGGAAGACAGAAATAGACATACAGCTAAAAACAAGGACAACAAAGCTGAACAAAGATAAAAAATAAACACAGAACATACAATAAAATAATAAAAAATACAAAATAATACAAGAACCTGTGCGTACAAGTAGGTGAAAAAATAGGTGTATATAAATATATGATAAATATAATGACCAACAACATATAATGTCTATATTTAAGTCAAGTGTTTCTGTAAATTGTAAACAATACAAATAGTGCAAAGGAATAAATATTAAATGGGTAATGTAACAGATTACTTTATATACCTAAAGTGGGTGGTTATATACAGTATATGCATGTATACATGTCTGTATACAGTATGAATATTTATATTTGACAGTGATGATATGTACATGTTAAAGCACAGTGTGTATTTTAAACTGTAAATATATAATTCATAATTTGTAGATAAGTGGATGTTTTAGTGGGTTATTGACACTATATGACTGATTTAACTGTATAGTGATGGCCTGCAGGTTTCTATGGCAGGTAAACAGTCAGAAGCACAAATAATAATCTCCACCTCAGTTTGAGACACAGTGAGCCTGAGTTTGTCCCTCTGCTGGAGGAGCTAACAGGAACAAATCCAACATGCTGCTCCAGAGTCAATGCCTGGTCAATAGTGTCACCTGGATTTATGAGGTAGATTTAACAGATGAGGAGGAGGAGGAGGAGGAGGAGGAGGGTGGACCGAGGCTTTACTTCAGGGACAAGGCCATCCAGGAAACAGATAACTTCTGTTTTATCAGCATTAAGTTGTAGGAAATTATCAGCCATCCAATGTTATTCTGTTATAACCTTTTAAAGCAAAACAAAATGCAGTTAGTTTGTGTACTTTATTGTCAAATAGCAGGATTTTAAAAACCACATTAATGTTTCCAATGTCCTGGTAGCCATTTACTCCAGATCTAAGTTCAGAAATGTGACTCATTTTCTGCTTTTTGACATAACAAAGTTATTAATGTGTTTGATCTGATACATCAAATTTAAAATGGACAGTTGGAACAGAGTCTGGGAGATATGAGGACTGCCGGTGTCTCATGTGTTAGACAACACCGCCACCTTCAGGCCAAACTGATAATTAAATGAAAGTGTGTTAACACCAGAGGGCAGCACAAGCTAATGCAACATTTTGGGGATGTGATACGTGACCAACATAGAAATATTCTATCTGATAAGCACATTTATTATATTTTAATGGTAGTTTTAGGATATATTTTGTGTGCAACACACAGAATGTGAGTTTTATGTTTGTTATTGGAGAGAAAACTGTTTCTGGGTAGATTAAAGGCCAGGAGGGGTTACAAATAAACTGAATGGAAAACCAATGTTTTTTATTTGACCTCTTTTTGACTTTACTTCCTCTTTGCACATTATATTGTTATATTACCTTTTTGCAAACTTAAAAAACAAATAAACTCACTTTGAAATCACCACAAAACAGCAGAACTTTGGCAAATAAATGTACCTTTTTATTGGATATTGAGGACATTAGTACCAAGAAGGCACGGACCAGACTTCATAATAACAAATCATTTTTTTAACTACAGGGTGACAAAAAAACAAACCTTTCATTTTTTCCTGAAGGGAGATCCTTTCACAGAAAGGATTATGGACACAGACATACAGACTCTTACAACGTGTAAGTACGACCATATATTGAAGTCGGAAAAGGAAGTTAGAACAAATAATGAAGACTTTACGGACATGGGTTATGACTGTATGGCTATGTACCTTAACACATACTGTTCTAATATAAGAAACATCATTGTCCATCAAAATATGACTTTTCCATTAATGAGAAGAAATATAAGTTTAAAACAGTGAAAGAAAAAAACTGTAAGAAATATAGAAGTTGTTTTTAATTATGTTGCAGTATCAAATTCATGTATTTGTTATGTATGACATAAATGTGTTTTTAAAACCTTGTTCAGATGCTGTGTATGTGAAAACTGTGGGTTTGAATGATAATAGTTACTTAAAGCTGAACTGATGACTCATAAAAAAAACAACAGTGATCTAAAATGACTGTAATAAAGCCGAGTATGAGCTTGGAAAAACTAACAGCGCTTGTGCCACACAGACACAAAATTACACATCACTGCTCGGCTTAGCGACGTAGTTGGCGAGTAAATACAAGTAGCTGGAGTTTGACCGAACACGTCATTTATCACGACATTTGTTGTTTGTCTTCGCTGACTGACATCTGAGAGACATCTTGTAAAACAACTCTGTGAGCCTCGGCTCAGCTCGACACGTCAGACAACCAAAAAAAACTTAAAATTTTAAAACCATAACCTCCCGTCTGCAGATGACATGTAACACAGTGAACACTAAACATTTAAAGGAAAAGTTCGACATTTTGGGAAATGTGCTTATCCACTTCCTTGCAAAGAGTTACATGAGAAGATCGATAGCACTCCCATGTCTGTAAGATAAATACGAAGCTACCACCAGCAGCAGGTTAGCTTAGCTTAGCTTAGCTTAGCATAAAGACTGGAAACGGGGGTAAACAGCTAGCCTGGTTCTGTCCAAAGGTAACAAAATCCACCTACCAACAACTCTGAAGCTCAATAATTAACACATTACATCTCGTTTGATGTGCCGAGCTATTTCTTGGCAGGGAGCAGTAATTTCCTGGCCAAGAAATAGTCCCACACGTACCATAACCCCCGTGAAACGTGTAAAATTGTCTTTTTTTCCAGCTTGGTTTTTGTACAGACTAAAGAAACCAGATATCAGGTGTTAATTAGTAACTTTTAGAGGTGCTGGAAGGCAGATTTTCTTACCTTCGGATACAGCCAGGCTAGCTTATGCTTAACTGTTTTCTGGCTGTAGCTTAATATTTAGCGTACCAACATTTTGGCAAGAAAGAGAAATAAACTTGTATATATTTCCCAAAATGATGAACTATCCCTTTAATATCATACAACAGTCTTCTTCAATAACTTAAAGGATCATTTCAACCACTTGGAAAGTTATATGCAGACCTTAATAATCTTAGGAGTTCATTTTAAAATCAAAATGTAATTCTGTGGTCGTGATAAAGATTACGGTGCCGTATTTTCCACCTAATTCAAACAAGAGTACAAGAGTAGTTTTACCACAGAGAAGCTAAAAATATTATGGTTGTATCTTTAACAAAGCATGACAGTATTCATTTAAATCAGACAAAGCTGTAACTGTTGCACTTTGAATCTGAGCTGCGTGATGTATGAGTACAAACACCTTGTTTGTTGTTCTGACCTGTAATCCCGTCCTCATTCACACCAGTTGTCGTGTATTGAAATTAGAGATGTGATTAATGAGAAACAGCTCGTAACACATCCTGTCGTCAGTTCTCTCGAATCTAAACCGCGAGATTACAATGGTAAAACCAGTCTTTCTTGTTTAGAGCCACAAACATCGCACGTCCTTAATACTGTCACACACATTTGCTTGGAATACTGAATCACGCAGAATAACTGTTCAACATACACAAGTCTGGACAGTTCATACAAAACTACAAACATGTAAAGAGATTTCAGGTAAAACGAGAGGATGCAAAATAAAAAACGTAACAAATTCCAGTTTAAAATGATAGATGAAACGAAACAGAGAATGAAATAAAACTGAGCAGAAAGGAAGACGTACATGTATGCATTAAAATGTACTTTTTGTTTTGGCCGACAGCCAACCGGGCTCCATTTTGAGTCTGGATTACAGGGAAGCTTTTGTGGCCGCAAACTCAACGCGAGTCAGGACATGTAGGAACTTACTCGACCTCATTCCTTCCAGGACACTCACGTCGGATTTCACAGGACATGAAACAGTTTGAAATCGAGTCTTTTTGACATTTAAGATGCTGAGAAACCGGCTCGATCTGCTTAAGAAGTGTGTGTGTGACGTTTAAAAATAATGCAGAGCTTTGAATCCTGATGGATCTTTAAACATGACTACGGTGAGGGTGTGTGATTGTCAAGGCGAGGGTTTGACACCTGCATAGTGTGATGAAGGCACATCGGGTGTTTGTTCACATGATTAAGAGTCCAGTCTGAGAGGGGGGGTTGGCACACTGCACTTCCTGTTGAGGTAAAATGAAGTGGCGTAGAAGGAGAGCGAGGGAAGAAACCAAGTCTGCTTTCTCTCAAAGGATTATGGGTTCATCTTCCCTCCCACCATGACTTTGAAATGTTTTTGTCATGGCTGCACACTGAGAATAAGTCGTCGTTTCCGTTTATTTCTTGTCTTTGGTTCGTAGCTCAGAGTGATTTTGTCCTCTGTGTCCTCCAGAGAAAATCTTTGATATGCTCTTCATGTCTGTGCATGAGTCTGTCTGCTGTAAGCCTACGTGCATTCACACACACTCTTCTTATGACTTTATGAAGCAGGCAAGCACGACGTGTGGCGCGTGAAACCAGCCTGGAGGAGACACATTTGAATAAAAATGTTATTTAAAAGAAGTTGACACGATCCCTTTTGTTTCCTTTCGCACAGGGGAGCAGCTCGGGTTACGTTTTAAAGACACAGGTTCTCTTGAACCCAGTGTTCGTTCTTTAAGTTCCCAGAATCCTCCGTGTTTGTTCGTTTATTATGTGTTATTCGTCTGAAGTGGTAAGTGAAGGGACTGCCAACTTGCTGCCAGTTCACTCATCGCTGCTGTTCGCTGCCAAGAATAGAAACCACCTCTCCAACACTTCTCTCCCGTCTCGTTCCCTGAGGGCTGAAACATCTCCACATCTGACACGGAGGAGCGAAAAAAGGTCACCCTGAGGTCGCCTTGTTTCCGCCTCCGTCACACCACGAACTCAGGGACCTCGTCGCTGGTCAGGTCCAGGGAGAAGTACTTGTTTGTTCTCTTGATGGGAAACGGGTGCTGCTCGCCGAGCATGCCGGCGCGCTGATCGGCGAGGCCCTGATAGACGCCGCCGTCGCTCA
The DNA here is from genome assembly GCA_003416845.1 of Oplegnathus fasciatus. NCBI lineage: Eukaryota > Metazoa > Chordata > Actinopteri > Centrarchiformes > Oplegnathidae > Oplegnathus > Oplegnathus fasciatus. Next base: position 952,142 of record NTHP01000153.1, read on the forward strand.
GCTCCTGGGCGCAGCCGAACGTGTAGCTGTGGGCGGTGTCCTGGCAGAGCTCCGCCCACTGCAGGCAGTCCTTCTGGTAGAGCCGGACGTCGTCAAGAGACTGGCTGTGCCGGTCGGTGGAAGACTGAGGCTTCCTGCATGCAGACGTCTGGAGGTGGAAAGCAACAAATCAAATATTACATAAAAAGCTGCAGGCGATCAGAAATGTGAAAAACTTTGGCACCGTTTATTATCATCTGTCACTGGTGTTAAATATTATCCTGGAGTCAGTTTGTCGTGATACTGTAATTAACTTTACCTCTTTATTGTACGTCTGCTTTAAGCTGGATTTATAGTTCTGCATTAAGGTGTTACAGCGCAGATATTTAGCCGCTGTAGCTGAAAACACGTCGGGGCTACAATGTGAAACTGTGACTGGACAAAATAATTTCCTATTCAGTGATGAAACAACCTTCCTACTTGTTGCTCGAATCACAAAGTGAATGAAAGAATATAGCCACAGTTAATGTGGGGAATATTATTGAAGCGTGATATGGCCGGATCACATATGATAGTGTTGTTAATAATGCCCAAGCAAAAGCATGCGCAGGCCCCTTTAAGAACTGCCTAGTTTCTATTCTAATATAACTTCATTCTTTAATTACAGACTACACTCAGTTCCAGTGATTATTTATGGATATGAATTTAAATAAAGATTTGAAAGTGTTTCCTTCATCCTTGACTGGATGTTCGTGGTGGCTGGAAATAACTGTGAACCAAATTTAAGGGATTTTCCTAAGAACAAATGTTGGTGGTGATGGTGATTAAAACCTACACGGCAGATATCTATAACGGTAGTTATTTTAACCCCTTGTGTCAAGTATAAGTCCTGCTTTACTTTGTCACTCCCAAAACTTTTCTTTTATGTATGCAGAGTAGTAAGAACAGAGAGAAGGAAGGTTTTTCTTGAACTTCCAGTTGAGAAAAAGATGTAAAAGATGTAAACCATGAGGGCAATACGTTCTGATCTCCTCAGAAGCAGCTCCGTGCATGATTGTTGAACATCACTACAAATCTGATTCTGTGATTCTGAAGAACTGACACCAAAACATTTAAAATTCAAATAGCTCATTAAAGAGCTATACAGTAACATATATGCATGTAATTAACTTGGTGTCTTTGGATGTTGTCACGTATTGTGTATTGTGCTAAAACAAGTACACAGTGCTGTGAATTAAATCTGAATTACCTGTGGCAAAGACTCGATGCTCTGTCCTCTCATCTTGACGACGGTCTCAGAGGAGCTGGACGTGGAGGAGCTGACGTCTTTTACTATCAGTCCTGGGGAGAACGGACGATAACATTTAGCTACAGCATGGAAGAACTTGTTTGGCGGCAGCCGTTAAAAATGATTTCACAGGTAAAGAGATAATTCACCCTGAGTTTATATGCTTTTTTATGGTTGTCTGCTGATGCTACAGCTCACCTCAGAGGAGTCTTAACTAAAAGTTTAAAATGTAAACGAGTAAAAGTAGAGCAGAAACAGTGAGACAGCATCTCTACCTGAGTATCCGTTGGTCTGATCAGGCGACATGGTCAACATGTCCTCAGTGATGTGGATACACAGCTCCTGGTCCAGAGCCATCTCATGAAGCTCCTCGTAGTCTTTGGGGTCGTCCACCAGCATCTCGATCTCTGGAGGAACAAACGTTCTCTGAATTTTTACAACTCACAACAAAATAACTACAACTTTCAACTGATAGTTTTTATTCTATTATTCTATCATTTTGGATGAAACATCAGCTCAACATCAGCTCTCCGCTCTCACCGTCATCATCTAGTATGCGCTCCTTGCCGCTGCTCTCGATGCCGGAGGTGTGTGAGCTCCCGTGGCTGGTTGTGGACGAGCTGCAGGTTCGTAGGGGCCTGTGCGGGGCCTGACCCGGGGCCCTGAAGCTGTCCGTCTCAATGCCGGAGGTGTGTGAGCTGCCGTGGCTAGTCGTGGAGTGGCGGGACAGGCGCTTGTGATGAGACATGCTCCCTGCGCTGCTGCCGCTGGCCCGGGAACGTTTGTCCAGCTGCTCGATGTCCAGTTCGAGAGCATCGCTGATGTACGACTCCCTGTACTGCTTCTTCTCTGAAATCAGCCAAACAGAGACACATTTTAACATTTATAACAGTTTGGATATAATTGAAAATGTTACTTGCATGTGCAAAAACTTGAAATATTGTGTTAAATTATAACCCTTAAAGCAAAAGTTCAACATTTCGGGAAATTATTTGTTTTCTGGTTGATAGAAAATCCGCCTACCAGCACCTCTAAAGCTCACTAATTAATATGTTATATCTCTTTTGTTTAATCTAAAAAACCGAAGTGTAAAAATGACAATTTGCCATTTTATGGGCGTTTATGTGTCGGACTATTTCTTGGCTCTGAAACTTCAGGAAGGTACTGGTCTGTTTTTCTGACAAAGTAGCTGCTCAAGGAGTTTTTGCTGTAGTATCAAACTGCCCTTTATGTAATCACCAGTATCCACCATTGTCGCCAAATTATTGGCTTTTTTTAAGCTATTGTGTTTTGGCACACAATGTAAGACATGATAAGAAATAAAAGAACAATATAAAACCAAAAAAAAAAACAACCTTCGTTTTCCTCCAAGCGACGGACTTGTTTGAGAACAGGCTGCAGGTTCATGTAGAGCCGGTGGCTGTTGCTGAGCAGCTGCAGGAGGTGGCGAGAGCGCACGGGGCAACCTGTGTAGTAGATGAGTTTACGGGCCGAGGGCAGACCGTCAGGAAGGATCTCAAACTTCTTCCCCTGAGAGAGCGGTAGGGGAAAACAAAGACAGCACATGAAGGTTGATTACAGGACTCTGTGATTTATAGCAGTTAGTGATATAAGATTATGAAGTAGGAATGTGGATTTGAAATTATGATTAAGTGCCAGAAAGGCCCGAAGGCAAACCACAGAGGAGGACGAAAGTCTGTTCTTGAAAACTATTCTCTAGCCAAACACAATGCAACAATCAGTTTGTGTATCTGTTCTTCATTTCTTCATACAGACACTGAAACAAAGCATTTTTGAGCAGTTTTGATGATTTTCCAGGAAGAGGACATGTTGGCTGGATGCACGGAAAAACTAAAATGGTGGGTTTGTGCTTTCTCCTGTGCCTTTTGGCAAAGCCTCGACCCAATAACAGCTGTCTTTAGTGTCAGCGGGGTTGTTTTCAATACAAACCTATAAACATTTCTGCAAGGGTTTGGATGTTCAAAGGCGACGGGTGGGTTTAAAGCCCTGGAAAATGCAAAGAGCTGCACATTTCTGACCACAGGACTGAGCTTTCACTTTATTTATCCAGACGTTTTTGAAGAAACCAGCTTAATCCAAGCATGTTTAAAGCCTGTGCATAGGTAGGAAAGCACATTATTGAGCTTTGTACTATAGCGAAATTACTTTGTAGAAACCAACTGACAGTTCATTGACAGTGGCTTTCCTATAAAAGATTTTCTCTGGGGTTTCAAGAGGTATCCTTGAAGCTGAAAGACTTCCTGTTCAAATCCCTGGACCTGCAGGAAAACTCTGGGTGGGAAAATGAAGGAGAAATTCTCTTCCATCCCTCAAGTTGAGTATTTGTCTTTAACCTCAAACTTCCCCTCTGCAGCTCCTAGTGGGCACCAGTAAAACACTGAAATCATACTGGGCAGCGAGTAAGTGTGAATGAGCCAAACTGAGTGAGTCAAAGCAGGTTACTGCTGCATGAAGTCTCTCTTCTTAACTCTTTGTATCCTGTTTGTACTTTTTGCTTGTTTTTCACTCCTTTTATTTACAGGCTTGGTGCTTATTTACAACATGTCTTCGTCAGGCGAGCTGTAAAGTTATTTTCAGGATAAGTTACACTACTCAGACATTCCATAATGGGCCTTATGAGTGGTACTATACATGCTTTAGGACATTTCATGTAGGTTTTATGCATTTTGAAATTGTTGTGCCTGGTTTCAACACACACAAATATCTATATATAAAGGATATTGATAGTAAAATTAGTAAAGTGATAGTACAAAATGAAAAAATGATAGTTTCATGGATTTTGCCACTCCTGTTGTTTTTCTTTTCTCATTTACATAACAGAGCAAATGAGTTTTGGCACTATAGTTCCCATCATGCTTTGAGTCAGTCAGTTAACTATGGTTTTCTGCCACGTTCATGTCATATTGCAATTACTGTAATCACAGTGTTTGTGACTTGTAAATCATAACATTCAAGTCCTAATTATTACTAAGAAACTTAGATTTTTCTGAAAGTTCTGTTATAGTTTATCAAATAATATGAACCTGCCTGAACGAACATGGATGCCTCAAATCAGCCAAAATCCATCTTTCAAGGTAATTAAACCCATATTTTATGGATAAAATTTAGAATATATATATAATATATTGTCAAAGTGCAGTATTTGTAATCTTCACTTGATTAACGACTAACTGATGACGTGAACGTTCGCAAGTCGCAAACATGGGAATCACTCCCACCTCTCCCATCCACCCCACATGACATGAATGCGGCATACACCTGAATCATTGTTGCTTACATTTTGCCAAATCTGCACCATGGAAAGTCATGATTCATTAGCTACTAGAAGTACTGTAACTATGAATCAATTTGACGTTTTTGACACTGAGTATAAGGGATCATCAGGCTCTTTATCAGGCTCTTTGGGTTGAAATAAGTACAAAATCCACGCATATTGAATCAGTGGCTTCCCTGCTGGTGGCAACTCTATTCCAGACCAAATACACACAACAGCAGGCTGGTGTCAAGTGGCAGGTTTTTAAAAAGGCATTCAGATGCCACTTAGAAAAGTTTCTTGTTTCGTGCAGTACACGTGGTCTGTCCATCTAAACTCTCTGCTGAGGACAGCTGGACAACTTTCTCCCCCTTCCAACAATTCCTCCCTAACAGGCCACACACATCGAAAACTCCCAGCATCACCCAGGGGCCGTTTCTTTTAATCCAACAATCCCTCAACAAGACCAGCATGAATTCCACCCTTTTCCAACAACGATCAGAAACATGCGCCTCCTTCCTTCAAACCTTAATACAAAGACGAGCTAAAGTCATCCTGGCCAATATCCCAAATAGAAAATCCCCCCGAAACCATCGCAACATCTGGTGTTTATTGACCCACACGTCCCTCCGCCCTGCTCCGCACTCTGGCTCGTTCGGCCGTAGCAGCAGCCGTGGTGGCAGCGGTGTTGGATGACGTGACTCGTGGGTGGGGTGGAGGAGAAAGCCTGTTATTCAGGAGAAGGGTGGGACGGGGCCACGAGAGGCCCTTCACGTCCACAGCGAAACCACAGCCGCTTCACTCTCACGACGCGGCAGACAGCAGACGCAAGGAAACCACCGAAAAAACAAGAATGAGGAAAACAGGATGTCTTTACCGTGAACTGTGTGGCAGATGGGACGGTTGTTTGCACCAAAATTAGGCCAAAACGCACCACTCTTGGATCAAAACCTTCTGGGACAACAAAGCAAGTTTCTCAGGGGCTTTACAGTCAAGAACCCTGCTTATAAAACCCCATCAATTGTATGAAAATAAAGAAGTAGCCAAAACAGCAGTGATAAGCAATAATGACCTCTCTGGATTGTGATTAATAGCCGACTGGCAGAAAGCGTGAAGCCGTCACAGTGAAACAGATATATAGTAAGCTTCTCGGCCTTCCTGCGATAACGGAAACCCTATGGAAGCAAAATTAACCGACTGCTGTGCTCAGCTTAACGACAGGCTGACTCAGAGCACAGATGAGAAGATTTAACAGGATTTCTTTTAAAGGGCACAGGGACACCAGTGATAATTGATAAAATGAGTAAATCAAGAGGCATATGGGAGAAAATACTGCTGCTGATTACATGAAAATATCTATACAGTGTACAGCGTCTGTGTGTGTGTGTGTGTGCAAATGCGAGGAAGGTCTTTCTAAATCCCTGATTAGTTCCAGAGGACTTGCAGGGCTAAGATAAAACAGCAGTGTGGAGAAAAGAAGCCTTGCGTAAAAATTTCCACGACCCTGAGCAGGAGCTAGGCTTTCCAAAACATCGCCATAAGCCAGGGGATGCTTGGGTTTCGTCATCGCTGGAATGAGTGTTAAAAAAACAAAGCAAAATACGGCACCTATGAAAAATGTTTCTCTGGGCTACGTGTTGAAAAAAGGTTGTGATGATGATGCATCTGACTCACCACAAATACCAGTTTTCCCACGTTGGTCCAGGGGAAGTCGTACAACAGTTGCCTCACGGAGCCGACATTCTGCAACACAGAAGCACAAACACATAAAGTCAATAATTACAGGTATGGTACCGAGACTTTTCAACGGATTAAAAATTCAACAAAGAAACAATGATAACACTACTGCACCAAACTGCGAAAAATCTCTATCTTTAGAAGTATTTTTTGTCCGTTATTCAGCTCTGAAAGTCTTGCTTTGTTGTTGAAAATAAGTAAGAAATCTGGCAATACAGTAAGATTTTTTCCTACATGGTTATTTCAACTATAAATTGTTTCCCAAATCAAGAGCCAAGAGTGCAGCAATGTGCCTTATCACTTCTGTTATTCTTTTCACTATTGATTCATTTGTCAATTATTTTTTTGCTTAATTGTTTAGGCTATAATATGTTAGAAAATAGTAAAAAAAAATAGCCCAGATACGACCTTTATATGGAATCAGATTTGTGTCAATATAATCAAACAAAAAATAATAAATATAAAACAAAAATAAAACTCACTTAAGTAAAAAAAAAGTCATCTCAAAAGTAAAACCTATAACTTGCAAACAAATTATTTGTGTAATCGTGTAAACTATTGAGTTTTATCTCTCTCAAATTCTTATTTTTGTTTTATATCTAAGAAGTTTTGTTTGATCATATTGACATAAATCTGATTCCACACATTTAGGACTCATACAACAGACAAAAATGACTTGATAAGATAGAAGATGTTTGCGGTGTTCTTACTTTCAGCAATTATGAATACATCAGTCAGGAAACAAACAGTAAAGTCTGATCAGCAAACAGTGTCAAAGAAGTGAAAATCTTAGTCACAACCTTCATTGCTAATTAAGAAACGTGGAATACCTGAAATATTTGGATACCACGTAAAGTCAGTCCCAATGTAAGAGATGCCTCTACTTCCTTCTTGTCCTGTTGAAAGAGATGAGATCAAAAATATACATCAGGCGAAGATCAAGTCAAATCTGATCTAGTAGAGTAACCTGAAATCCAATGAGCTGTCACTGCATCAAATGCTCCCTTAGCCAAACTCCTGGAAACAGCCCCATCTCTCACCTTGTAGAGTCTGTAGTAGTGGACAGTGACGTCATCGAGCTGGGCACACTCCTTAATGTACTTGAGGTGCGCCTCTGAAGCCGTGAGAGCAAACTGGTCTTTGTGCATGTTCGGGATATGCCTCAGGATGTACTCACGGCCGCGCTTGGCTATCACCTGAGCAGGGAGAGAGAGAGGGAAACGTCAGGCTTGGCTGCACTGAAGCTGTAAAGACTCGTTACAGCAGATTGGCATCACGGGTTGCCAATGAGGGTAATGAAGCACCCTGCCGCAGGGCAAACAGATGTCAACCTGGAGAGACTGAACGAGAGCCAGAGGCACAAACCGGAAACACACTCGCTGAGCTTTGCATGTGGCTTTTGAAGATTTTGAAAGTAAGCTTTCTAAGCACCTAAATCTGCAGGAGATTTACTGTAGGGTAGCGCTCATCATCAAACAATTTCCTGTCACCGTTGGTTTCAAGTGGCGATAAGGAGGCAGGAAGCTAATTACAGGAAGTGAGGGGCAATCAGACGGGTGTGGCTGTCACGGCCAGAGAGGTGGAGGATGGTGGTGGTGGTGGTGGTGGGGGATGGTGCCAGAATGGCCAGAATAGCCATGTATAGCATTTCTCAGGATTAAAAAAACACAACAGTGTGTGTGCCACTTCCAGGGACAAAAATAAACTTAGTGCCCCAGTTCTCATTATCCCACATGCTCAGATGCAGAGCTGTCGCTAAGTGTTTGGTCAGCGTGATTAATGGAAGGTGGCTACAGACCCACATACTGTACACACTCCAGGTCAGGACACTGAACACACCTTTACTGTTTCAGATTCTCAGTCAGTGATACAGCAATTTATTTTTGGTCTTTCTCAGCTGAGACCTATTTAAACCACTGATGTTTTACAAGGACGTTCACCGTGACTCACTGGAATATCAGACAGACTTACCACAGAAGGAATTACCAGCCTAATACAGTAATGTGTTAACTGTATTACTCACATTTAAGATTAGTTTTAAGCTTCTAGTGTATGCAGGTGATGAGGTGTGTCCCGACAGCTGAATGGTATCATGGCATCATGACGTCACATTTTGATTTCCATTTAAATTTTAAAAGTATTATCCTGAATAGAGCTGAAACGATTAGTCCACTGACAGAAAATTAATCAATTCTGTTCATCCATTATTGGTTGGCGTCATTTTTTAAGCAAAAATTCCAAAAGTTTGCTTATTCCAGCACCTCCAGAGTGAGGATTTTGCTGCTTTTTTCTATTATATATCATTATGAAGTGAATATCTTTGAGATTTGGACTGTTGGTCGGATAAAACAAGACATCAAAAGGCGTCACCTTGAACTGTGAAGGGCATTTTCGTTCTTTTTTCTTTTTGATATTTTATAGACAAAACAACTAATTGATTAATCAAGAAAATAATCAGCAGATTAATCGATAAGCCTTAATCCTGAACATATCAGAGTGAATGCTAAACCATATATAAATCAAGTCCTACACATAAAAATAAAAACCAAAAGCAAGGAGAACAAGTGTACACCAGCCATCCAAACAAAAGCCAAAGTAAGTAAATAAGTAATAAATAAGTAAATAAGTAAATACATATAATAAACAAGTGCTAGGTATTCAAAAAAGAAAATATGTCAAGTGTTGTTTGTGATATTAATACATGATGTGATCAGGTGCAGGTGCAGAAGGACGGGGAAGAGCCAGGTGTGTTTTGGTGTGAACAGGAAGGTAAAGGAAAGTGCAGGATGATGGTCAGCCGTCTTAAATAAACGCGAGCCCACATACGGTACTTGTTGGACATACTCACCCATGGGGGGAAGTAGGCTTCAGGTTCAAAGTACTTCCCAAAGTGCTTGTTGCGTTTGAAGTTGCCAAGGTCAGCCTGCAGGGCGAAGGCTGCCAGGAGGAAATAGGCCTCCTCCCTTTGGATACACTGTGAGAGCAGCACCTGTTTCCTCAAGTGCCAGTAGTAGTAGTACCTGGCTGCCCGGTCACTGCAGGACAGACAGAAAGCAAAAATAACCGGATTATAGGTTAACTGGTGTTACACTGAGTGATGTTAGAGCAGTTTGTAACTGAGTTGTGTACAGTCAGTGGAGGGGCTTCACTTGCCTGATCAATCTCCCGTTCTCGACGTAATACTGAGCTCTGAAGTGAATGATCATCGGAGGCCCAAACTGGTCGATTCCCTGGAAAAGAAGCAAGTGGAAATCCTTTTTTATTTTCTAAAACAGGCGAAATTTAAAATTTATATCAGACTACACTAGTAATAGTTACATGAAGTGTATAGTGGGACAAAAGAGCAGTTTTTTAGGCAACTTATAGGCCTCAATAGTGCAGCTAGGTAACTCTGCATGACTGTGTCTCAAGCTGGAAAGAGCAAACAGTTATAAAACATTTCAACTTCATTTTTCAGGTGTTACGTAACGTGTCATAAGCAAACACAGCACACTAGTGTTTACCACCTAGGCTGATCTGGCACCAGTTTATATCCAAGAATACCAAAGTTAAAAGGAGTGAAAATATCTCATGTTGCTGTTAAAGGTACAATCTGGGATCAAAATGTAAACAAAGAGGTAGCCTCACCACATAAATACATATGACAGGACAGGAACTGGCTATGACTCCCACGACTGGTCTTTCATTATACAGAATAATAGAAGACAACAGCTACATCAATAACAAATACATTAACTTATTTGTGTTTTCTGATGCTGTTCAAGGTTTGTTTACATCAGTAATGTTTATAAACACAATAAAAAGGCCAATAATTTCAATTATGGGACATAAATAGTTTCACATTTTGGAAACTACCCTTGTTTGCTTCCTTTCCGAGAGTTAGATGAGAAGATTGATACAACTCTCAATGTCTGAGCGTTAAGTAAGGAGCTGGAGCCCTGAGGCATTTAGCCTAGCTTAGCATAAAGACTGGAAACAGCTAGCCTGGCTGGTTCAAAAGTAGCTCAAAAACCTTTCAAAAATATGCCTTCCAACACCTCTAAAGCTGACTAGTTAACGTATTATTTGTCTAACCCAGGCACAAACAAATATGTAAAAACAACAATTTGTGGTTTTAGGGGGAGCTATGGACTATAACTATTTCTTGGTGACTTCCTGGAGTGTTGTCATTACAGTGAGGTTGCCAGGTGTGGTACTATCATGCCTGCACAGAGACTGTGCTCACCATCTGTATCTGGTAATCTGTGCTGGAGATCCTGCACAGAAGCACTGGACAGATCTATAAACTGTTGTTTGCTTGTTGCATCACTTGTGAATAAACAGATTTCTTTAATAAGTCATATTCTGCAGTTACATATGCAAATACACCTGCAATTTATATGTCAAAAATAGAGAATAGGCCTTTGAGGAGACAGTTTACATTTCCACTTCCTGTAGGCAGAAAAGCGTATCTACCTGAAGTTGATTTGGATAAATCTTGTGAATCCCAGGTGGAGGATCTATTAAATCCAGTTTTGTGATTTAAGCTCATAAGTTATGTGAATTTTTACAAACTGAATCTCGCTACTGCAGCTCTAAAATGGAGACGTGACGCATTCTGCTCACTGTCAAACTTTTGATTGAAAGTTAATAATCCAGTACATCATCTCTTACCTTGCTGGCTTCTCTCTTCCATTCTTTGGGGCAGTATTTGGATAGCTTCTGATCCAGCTCCATATAGATGTGTTCATTATCTGTGGGAGGAGGCACAGGTTTAGCTCTGTGTTATCAGTGTGTGTGTGTGTACAGGTGGATGTATAGGTGCCTTCATGTTTGTGTATGCACAGAGAAATCCCCCCTGAATGCACCCTGTTCAAAGCCTGCCTCAGAGGCATCTCATCAGACAGCCTCTGCACTTCCCTTTGTACTCAGAGCCTCTGGTGTTCCTCCTCATTTCTTCACCTCACTCTGTCATGTCTTAATCTGCTCCTGAAGTGACGTCTTTCATGAGCTGCAGGCCTGCTGATCTGACAACTCTGAGTTTCTATACAATGAAAACTCGTTGAAAAGCAAAAGAAAGACGAAGAGCAGGAGCAGAGCCTCTCTGGCAGAACATCAATGCATATTTCTTATCAAATTTTTGAACTGTATGAAGACTAGATGGCGAGTTTTATGACTGTGCTTAAATTATGAGTAGTCACACATTACTGTGATGTCCTGAATATTCTGATCCATGTTACCACCCTGTTTTTACTGTGTTAATTTAATTTTGGTATCTTCCCATGAAGAGACGTTTTGGTTTTAATTGGGGACAATTTGAGATCTCCACCGCAGAGACTTCTGCCGCCATCCAGATCCAAATGAGGTCAATGATGTTTGGTTTGCGGTGCTTAAAGAGTCCAAGTATTACATTTGAAAAACTCAACAGCAATGCGTGTTTCCAGAAACAATATCCCTGCTGCTCAGGCTAATCCACAGACCTCATTGTGAAAAGTTTTCATTGAGAACTACTTGCGGTTGTACGTCGCCAGAAAAGTAAGTAGACCAGGGGTCAGCGGTGATAGATGTTTTTTTAAGATTTGAGGGAACTAAACCTTGAACCTACTTTTTATGGTCTGTGTTCTGTTAACAGAAAGTATGTCAATTTATACAGACAGGAATATTATTCTCTTCAAAACAGTTCAATCATTTAATAATGAAGTTATTGTATGTATGTAGAACAGGATATGAGTATGTCAAAATGAGGAGAGATGTTTGGGTGAAAAGTTGAGTGATGGAGGAACAAACCTGAACCAATAAATACAATGCTGCTTTAAGGCTGCAACTAACAATTATTTTCATTATCGGATAATCTCCTGATTATTATCTTGATTAAGTGACTAATCTTTTGGTCTAAAAATGCCAAAAAAACTGTGCAAAAAGTTTCAACACAAGTTCCCAGAGTCCAAGATGACGTCTTCAAATTGCTTGTTTTGTCTGACCAACAGAGCAAAACCCAAAGATATTCAGTTTATTATCATAGAGGGCTCAAAATACAGCAAATATTCACAGTTTAAAGGACCAGAGAACCAGTGATATGTTGCCAAATTTTGCTTAAACGATTAGTTGGTTTTCAAAATAGTTGCATCAATTTTCTGTTAAATAACCTTTTCAGCACCACACTAGCCATTTAAACCAGGCCGGGCATTAGCAGTTCAGCCTAACTGTCACAGAAAAGTACACTTAACAAACTTTCTTGCGCTCATCAATGCTGGATATATTGTTTTCTCATCTGAGGTAAATCCTCTAAACAGCGAGCAAACAAAGACATAATTGAACTCGTGTCTGGTGTGGCAGCTCGGACTGTGGACGCTCCAGTCAGGGGGACAGCGGGTGACACACAGGGAGTGGGTGGCCTCTGTTTGCCTTGAGGATTTCACGCTGTTCAGACAAGCACTTCAGGAATGTCCCACAATCAGACCTATTGGCTCCTGCTCAACTGACCCGCTGGGCCGTCATTGGCTCATCTGGAGGCCAGCTGTCTGAAAACACTGCCTTTGCAATTTACTCTCCCTCTGCAGTTGCCTACAACTGTCACCCACTGTCCGGCTCACCATTGGTGCAGACACAGTGACTCATTCCAGACGCACAACCCTCACCGTACCGTCATCGTAAAAACAACTTTAGCCTCGCTGCACAAAGGGAGCCAGTCAGGACGAGGAGGCCCCAGTTCCTGGGAGACCGCCATGACATATAGGTGAGAGATGCTACATTTAGGACAGATTCCTGTTTCTCAGCCAAGTTATTGGTCTGAGAAAACTGCCTGGTTACACTGTTTTTATGTGGCTCTTTGTGACTGCATTCACTCCACGATTTGCATGATTTAAAATAAAAATGAGGCTTTGTCCACACAGCTGAATAGCCACTAGTTTAGACATGGAGACGTGAAGTGGACAGTCATGGAAAACGAAGGCTGTTCCGTTCAGCTGATGGGTAAACAAATTAAAAGGTAGATTAACTGTGCACAGCATACCACAAAACAACATATGGAGCTGCACAAACAGAGGTAGGAAGTATTTGTTGAATCCCTGAAATGAGAAGTCTTACTCTGAATAACACTGAGTCCAAACAGGTGACAGTCCTTCAGCCTCAGGAGGTCACACACCTGGACCAACAGTTCCTGGCACAAGGTCTTCACCTGAGGAGGAGAGAAGAGGAGGCTCACTTTTAGCTTTTATATTAATAACACAAACACTCACACAAAAGCTACGCCACCGCTAATGTCTGGTATGTATCTCATGTTGTTAAGAACCACCATGAGCAGTTAGCTCACGACGTGGAGCGCATTGTGTGCACGCCTCACTTCCTGTGACTTGTTGTGCGTGCCTAAACATATTTAAATTCAATTAGGAATGTTGTTTTTGGCCACCAACAATTTCAAATTGTATATAGAGCAGTTGTTAAAGAATGAAAATAAATTAAAACAACTGATTAAATAAATTCCTGAGGTTTCTGCATCACATTAAACGTGTTTCGTAAGTAGCAGCTGACAGCTGCCAAAAACTACTGACCACCATTTGTTATGAAATGAAAACCCTCAGTGTATGCTCTTGAAGGAACAGTTTGACAAGCTTATTCACTTTCTTGCCCATAGTTAGATGAGGAGGTCGATACCATGTCTGTTTCTAAGAAAACACGAGAAAAGTGTTTCTTTTTTTCATATCTGGACATTATGCTGTTCTTCTTGAGAGCAGCATTGCTATAAATTAAAATAACACTGTTTACATTTGTACTCACATTGACTATGACATTGAGTGTGTCATCATTGGGCAAAAAGACACAGACGCAGCGGCGGTCCTGCATGGTTTTGTTGTTGTGGAAGGTCAGTTTGTTCATCTTCGTGTGGCTGGGACAGGACAGGCCCTCCGCCTGCTACCGGAGCTCCGGGTCCTCTGACGACCCGCCTCCACCACCGCAGACACCACCACGACCACCACCAGTCTCGGTATCCCTGCTTCAGCTGCAGCCCAGTACAGACACACCAGCACCTACGGGCTCAGCAGGCCAAGCAGCACTCACAAGGCAGAGCATGGGGGCCCGAGCTGCAGACAGCCACTGTGGAGACACATCAGAGAACATGAAGGATTCGATGTTAGTGCAGCAACGTATCAGTTTTCTCTGTATGAACCATGTGGATGTGTTCGGCAGTTTGAGAAGTGGCTGCGTGGTTGACATGAAAATGATGAATTTGTTTGAAGATCTAAGTTTAAAAATAGCAAATCTGCAGAAGAATATGTCCCCACTGAAGGAGTCTGACAGGAGAGGAGAAATAAAAGACAGACAGACAGACAAAAAAAGGAGAGCAGCACTCCTGTTTGTGTCCATGAATATGTGACATCATTTCAGGGGAATGTCAGTGACTCCAGAGGAACATGTGAACATCTGTCTGGAGAGGAACTGATGAAATGTAATGATGGCGTGAAGGAAACACCAGAGACTGAGTGACTCATACCAAAAACACGACTGATTTCGATCACATTTTCATTTAAAACACAACAATACCAGTCCTGAGCTTTAGGGCATTCAAACAAACCAGAAATACAACACTGCAGCATAAAAGCAATGCATAACCATGCTTGACTTGAACAGCTGTTAAGAAACTTATGCATGGGGGTTTAGATGTCGACTGGGTGTCTGACTTTGTTGGCTCTGTAAGCCAAACAGCTCCACATTTTCCTCCTGGCATCGGTTTTGTCAACTCATTCAGTTCTGTTGACATGCTTTCAGCTGTTTGACTTTGGTTGAATTTTTCACTGTTTCCTGGAATCCACATGAAAGAGTCAGACTGTAGGTTTGTCTTTGGGAAATACAAGTATTTAAAATGTCCCTAAACAATTTGTTTTTTTTTAAAGAAATGCTTACTTGTTCACTAAACAGAAACTTAATATCAAAGGGCAACAGCAAAGCGTTACAGGATATAAAGAATATCTGCACACTGCATTTTAAGTTGAAATGATGACAATGTGTTTTTGACTTTTTCCTGCACCTGAGCCCAAGTCAGGTTAAATATTCGCACTCCTGCTTCTATTCTATGACAGCAATGTGTTCCCTTGTTCTCTACCGACTATATACCCCTCTCAAACACACTCTAGAGAGAGTATCAACACACCTACGACATTAACAGTTGTCCTGTGAGCAGCAAGTAGCTCACAGCATGAACCATGCCCGAGGACGTGTGAGACCTTCAGAGGGTGTGAAAAGTCTCAGACCAGACAAAAGAATGTTAAAGAACAATCAATCCAGATTATCACTTCTTCCTGTTGAAAGCCACTCACCTTGAAGCCATGTTGTCATTAAAAACAGATAGGACGGATACTGGATAGGGTCACGTGACGGAGTGAAAAACAATTAGCATTTAAAAAGATGCAATCAGAGAATTAAAGGTTTATTCACAACATAGAAGAGTTGAGGAGTTCAAGTCAACTTTTGTAAACTATTATATCTACACAGAATTACTAAAATTAAGGTTTCACTGCAGTCTAAGGCCTCCTCCAGCTATTTAAAGACATGAAAAGTGTGGATTTAAGTCGCACAGTGTTAGTTCTGCCTTTGTACGTTAGTGCAATGAATATAGAAGTGAAAACCTGCCTTGAAATCAGTATATTGTTACTTTAACAAAGCAAGCAGCAGTGGAAACAACACCAGAATTACTGACCAGAATGATACCAATAAACAACAGCTTTAACTGCAGGCTTGGACTCCTGCTGCAAAGCCAGAAAGTGCTTTTCGGACTAAGTACCCATTCAATGCGCCTGCTGTCAACATATAACACTGCTCTGTTGCAGCAGAGACAGGCAGCATTGTAGGCAGACCGGCCATAAATACACATACTGTTGACATACAGCATCAGTTCTCATTAGAGCTGGTCATTGGAGGTGCAGTGTGGCGGGCAACCAGCCACTCAGCAAAGTCTGCTGATGAGCCATGACTGGGACGGCTCCCTGTGCTGCTGCTGCTGACCATCACTAAACACTACTGCACTGCACACACACACATACAAACATGTACACATACGTACAAAAATAGAGACATCAGATGCATCCACACACGCACACACACACACACACACACGATGGGCAAGTTTCTGCTCTCTTGCCATGGCCATATGTCAGGTGTTACTACAGAACAGCTGAGCTGTGTGATGGCAGCGAGGTTAATTAGAAGTGAGATCCATCTAATTGGATCACTTCCCTCCATCACTCGCTTCCCCTCCGGAGACCGAGAGTGATGCCAGTGAGCTGGGAGAGATACCTAGAAAATACCTAGTTTTGATTTGTTTTGTTTGCCAGATTGATGTGGTGGAAAACAATTAAGAGTACTGGAGAGCTTCAGACCATGTCCAACTAAAGCTGGATTTATACTTGATGTAAGGGGTTAACGAGTCCTGCAGCAGATACAAAAGGTGTAGGTTTTGATTTACAGCATAGTTTAGTGTTGGATTTCACCTGTCGATAGCACCACTGCAACACTAGATGTCTGTATTGTATGTGGTCAGGCTTACAATATGCTTACAGTATATTCACAATAGTAACTGTGTTTACATTCTTTCCTTCACTTTGTGATACTTGGCGACTGTGGGAAGGTTTTCCTTGTCTCAATACTGAGCTACTTCTCAGTCTTCTGTGCCATAGTCTAGTCTGCTTTGTCTATTAAGAAATAGCCCTGCACGTAACCCCCCCATAAAACTATTTCACACTTTAACAGATTTTTGTTCAGATTAAACAAATGAGATATAATGAGTCAGGCGAGCTGTTTCTCCGTTTCCAGTCTTCGTGCTAAGCTAAGCTAAGCTAAACTAAGCTAAGCGGCTGCTGGTTTTAGCTTCATATTTACCGTACAGACATGAGGCTGGAATCAATCTTCTCATCTAACTCTTGACAAGAAAGCCAATAGATGTATTTGCAAAAATGTCAAACTATTCCTTTAATCTTGCTTAATGTTTGTTCTTCAGAGTGGATGATAATGCCGGCCTCACATTTAAGTCTGACAAAAACGAAATTGTGAGTTTGGCTATATTGAAACACTGCGTAAGTGATGAAGGAGACCAGGGCGAAGGAGGTTTAACCAGCTGGGACTCTGGTCTGCCAACTGAAAGAGGACTGTGAAGAAGAGATTTAGTTGCTTTCATATGTTTAGGTATTTCTGTAATTGAAATTAAAAAGGCAGCTTCCTGATTTAGACAGCTTAGTTTGGACGTTGTCTTAGGATATCATAGAAATGTTTTTGGTTTTCTTTGCTGGACATATTCAGCTGATGCTACCATATCAGACTCACTCATCTACAACCCCAAATGGTTTAAAAAAAGCTTTAAGAAGCATTTTAAGAACAATTTGTCCTGTTTGAAATCTGTATATAAGGTGGAAACATTTACACATCCAGTATGATCTCCCTGTAGAAAAGTTAATGGCCCTTGAAGTGGGCTCTGTTGAAGTCATATCATATTGCATTTTCAGCCAGAAATATGATTCCTGACTTCCACAGACACATCCCAGTTATGACTCGATTATTACATTGTTGAACGCTAAGGGTGAAAGCTGATGCGCATGTTAGCCTCTTGTAGAGACAGGACATAACTGAGTATAGTCATTATTGATGGGTTTAAAGGTCTATTGTGTCATGTCTGGTCTACACATGAGACATCACCACAGAGGGAATGTCCACTGTGAAATGAAAGGGTGGATACTCTTACACACTCTGTAGCGTGAACACTGTGCGAGGGAAGAAAGTGCTGGATAATGAAATTACTGCTGCTTTCCATCCCCCTTTCAGTGCCGTGCAAAGTGTGATGCAACACTAAAGTCCATCTACAGCAGCACACGCACAAAGAGCAGCCAACTGAGCTTCCTCCTGCCTTTCAGCCTCAAACAGGGATTCTGTCAACGTGGCAAACCTCAGAGTCAGGCATGACACCAAAATCCCACACTGGGATGCAGAGAAAGGGCCTCTGTCACAACTACACCTCTCTCTTTCTCATTCTTTCCCCCCTCCATTGACATCAGACGGGTGGAGAGTCTCTATGTCCAACTGTTGGATGGTGGAGCCAAAGAAAAACTTCCTCTGCTTGCAGAAGAAGGACTGAAGGAGGCTGTCACCACGCCGATTTAAGAATAGCTTCAGGTACAGTATGTGTCAAAGAGAAAAAGAAGAAGAGAGTACAGGGTGGATATACATACAGCAGAGAGAGAGAGCAGGAGGGAGGGAGATGGAGTGAGGCAGCGCTCAAAGCTTAGGCATGAAAAAAGGAAAAAACTGCTGCAGTCAGGAGAATTCCTCGCTAACATCTGCTTCTCATTCCAACAATGGCGGCCTTTGATTCCTGATGCACACAACGAGCAGCGCCGCCACTGTCCCCATGTGCCCACAAACTGCATCCTATGATAGCATCCGAAAACCTGCCCTGTAATCCCTGATCTGGAGCCAAACGGTGTTATTCAGTTTAACTGTTTTTGTTTTGTGCTTTGAGAACAGCATGGGTGCATCAGGGCCATTCAGATAGAGTCTTAATAGATTAGTTGATTAACAGAAGAATAATCAGCAACTATTTTGATTTTGTCAAGCAAACCTGCCAAATATTACTTAGTCCAAACTTCTCTATTGTGAGTATTGGCTGCGTTTCTTTGTCTTATGTGATAGTAAACTGAATATCTTTGGGTTTCGGTCTGTTGGTCAGACAAAACAAGACATTTCGCTTTGGACTTTAAGAAACTGTGATGGGCACTCTTCACTGTTTTCTGACATTTTATAGACCCAACGACTGGCTGAGAATAATAACAGTTGCGGACCTACTATTTTTCTATTCGTGCCAAGCCTAAATAACTTTACTTGTTGGCTTTTCAGTGTGTCTAACCTAACCTCCTCTTTGTCTTTGTGTGTATTGTCATGAGCATATCATTTTTTATATCTATTTGTCCTCTTCTTTCTTTTGTTCTATTTCTCTCCGCACTATAAAACACTTTCGATCACCTGTGTTGTGTTCAGGGCTGAAAGTTGATTGAGCTGAGTTGACTGAGTTGATTAAGCGATTGGTTGATCAACAGAAAATTAATCTGCAACTATTTGATAATGAATTAATCAATTTGTAAGTAAAAATGACAAACATTTGCTGGTTCCAGTGTGAGCATGTGTTGCTTTCTGTTGTCATATGATAGTAAACTGAATATCTTTGAGTTCTGGTTTAGCTATTTTTTAGACAAAATGATTAATTGATTAATCAAGAAATTAATCGTTGAGATAGACAAGATGATCCGGGATACAAAAACTGAATTAAAAACTAACCAAACTATACTTATATTTAGATCTTTAAAAGAACACCACAAATAGGCCACTGCTAGGCTCAGGATATCTAATGCCAACTAAAATATTCCCCGAACCTCTAAACACTTGTAAGCATTTAAAACTTCCATCTGACAGAAATAAATAATACCACAAAATCAAACCAAGTTATGGTACTGCATTCACACAATGAATCCTCTGTATTTTGACATTTTTCTTCCTGGAATTTAACTTATGTAGGAGCTAAAAAGACTTTACAATGGGCTTTACAAAAAGACTAAGCAAATTCTAATTTCATGTAACCAGTCAAATGGGAGGAAGCCTGTTTCATGGGCTGCAGATTCTGACACAAACTGCCCTGGCTGAATATTTAAAGGGCTCCCTTTCAAAGGGCACGACTTTTATAAATAGTGCCAACGACTGGATCCGAGTGGGAACTGCTCTTTTTTTTTTACTCAGTTGCCTGCCAAGAGATCTGTTTATTCAGCTGATGAGAAATGCTGCTGAGCTGACGAGTAGCTCTAAATCACATTGGTCACAAGATGGCATTAGCCTTCACAGTGAGACTTCCCTCCTCTTCTCTGTTTAACCTACTGATACACTAAAAGGAGGGGCTGAGTGTCAAAAAATAAACAGGAAAAAGCATGCTAGTGGGCGACATGCTTGACCACCAAAACCACTAATTCTGGATCATCTAAACATCTATTTTGGATTCCGGCTGGCTTGTCATGATGTTGGGAAGTGGTTGTCGTTATATACCGGAAACAAGCTCTCATGTGTATTATACTTGGCAAATAAAGCTATTCTGACTCTGATAATGTCGTCTTATATTTGACTTTCTCTGCTGTCAACACACTATGGGTGTGTAAACAAATAACTGTGACACTTGCTGATATTAATAGAGCCTGGAGGCATGTTTAGCTGCTCCCCCATAAATACCTGGATGCTCTCTGTGTGTGTTTTTAGCCTTTAAGCCTAATCTCAGAGGCAGAGGGAAAACACACTGCACTATTTAAGACCTTGATTCCCATGATCCCTTGCCCATAAGATCATCTTGCCGATATTTGTATGTCTATTTCCACTGAGCTAGCAGGGAGGATAAACAATCTGTTTCTGGCTCAGAGTCAAACTAAAAGTCTAAGAATCTAAACCAGATTTTAACGACTCTCATCTCAAGTTGATGAAATGTAGGATCTGAATTATGGTAATTATCCACAACACAGACAGACTCAGTAAATATTCTTTCACGCTAAGTACAATCTATATGTTTACTCGTACAAATCCAACATCTGAGAAGTAAATGCCTGGATGTCCTCCTTCATCAAATGTCAACCTCATTAGTCGCTGAAGGTCAGGCCTGTACACAGCATGGTATTGTAACGCTGTTATATAATTCACAAAGAAAAGTCGAGGAATTGGATGGTGGGTAGCCTCAGGCTAAACCACAACTCACATCGTAACTGCAGCTGCAATATTTACCATACATTATCTCAATTCACTGGAGAGATTACCTCACTGGAAAGAAATTTTAAAGACTTTTCGCATTATTTGGCTTTTGACTTTCAATCATGATTGCATCCTTACTCCATTTTAAGAAGCTGGATCGCCTTCCTGCTTGATGAATCATTCTCCTTCTTGATGGAGATATAATTATGAAAGTGACAGCGAAAGTCTTACTCAATGGCTGCCTTCAGTAACAGTCAACACACCAGCCTCTCAACTGCCCTAGTTGAGCTGTGTGATGGCTTACAGTTTAAGACTTGTGGCACCGGATATCAGGGCAAATAGATGTGATGTAGAAGTGGTTGTGGTGTCTGATTTATATTACAAACAGTTGTTAAAGAAAGCATCTTGTCTGACAGCACCCACCCCCTGCACATAGAGTTTCAGACCTTGCCTTAAAATAATATAATAAATACTTCTTCATACCCTCAGCCATTTCACTGCTAAACTCCAATATAAAAAGGTAATATCAGCTCGACCACCCAACTATGCTTGGTAAATATTGACAGTACTTATGTACTCTATGTTTTTACTTTTTATTACATGTTGTATTTAATTGTCGTGTGTTCTTTGATATTGTGTGTCATGATTGTTTATACTGCTGCACAACCAATTGCCCCTCTGGGGACAAATAAACTTGACGTGACTTGACTTGAAAGACATCACTGCTCATTCTTGGCAAAGGCTTTATGGACAGATAAATGTTAAAATAAGGCATGGAAATCTTTGTGAATCTCATGATTCAACGGCACGATTCAATTCATAATCGATTCTCAGCTCAATAAGTACAAAAGGGGGCACTATTTTCAGGCTCTAACTCCAGAGCGAAACCATTCACTCGTGTCTTTAGTCTGATGAATTACAATATGAAAGATAACAGGCAGTTAAGATAACTGATCTTCATGAGCTCACTGTCCGATGAACAGAAAAAAGCAGAGAAAAGATCATTTTTTATGAAAGAAAGTTAGCTG
Source organism: Oplegnathus fasciatus (assembly GCA_003416845.1). NCBI lineage: Eukaryota > Metazoa > Chordata > Actinopteri > Centrarchiformes > Oplegnathidae > Oplegnathus > Oplegnathus fasciatus. The sequence continues at coordinate 974,184 of NTHP01000153.1, forward strand.
CAATTATTTGGAAGGAAGTTCCAGTCTCCAGTGTGTATGGGAATACTGATCACCACCACTGGCTGTTGTTTTTTGGAAAATAGAAGTTGGTGTTCCGGAGTAAGGTAGGGGAAAAGTGCTCCGCTGTGCTGTAACGTTATGCCTCTGCTGCAGCGCTACCACCAGGGAAATCCACCGTCATCCACAACGCTGTACAGCTACAGGTATTTTGAAATTAAACAGAGTTTGGACCGAGTTATTTTCTACGTCCGATCAGTTAGCTGGAGGTTTTGAGCGTCATCTTATAAAGTTAATTATTAGATTATTGATCCAAAATGTGCCCAAAGACTTGCCTTGTTTGAAGACGAACCACTAAATAACTCTTCTGCTGGGTGCTCCACTGTGCTCTAGTGGTGGTGTTCTGCCTTTTTCACTCTGTCAACATAATGTTATTAACAAAAATCATAGAAGATTAATGATCAAATCCTTTAACATGTAAGGAATGATCAGGTGAAACGGTAAACAAAGTAACAGCAACAGTAACAAAAAAAGCAGCAAAGTTCAAAACTTAATGAATTCTCAGTGAAGAACAACTTAAGCTCAGTTGCCTATATGGAAAGATTATTTCAACATTCATAACATCTGGCTTCCATGTGGCTCTAAGCAAGGATTGAGAGCGCACACACACACACACTCACACACACATCTCAAACCGCCGGCACTGCCAAACATGTTCGGACAGAGTCAGCAGTCGCTCCCTTCCCTCCCCGCCCAGCATTCAGGCTTGGACTGTGCATGAGTAACCCCACAGAACTAGCAATCGCAGTGCAACACACCGCTGAGACGTCAACCCAACCATTACGTATGCTCAAAATAGGGCGAGCAGCCTTAAAGGAGAGGGTTAAAAAATGAGCTGCAATTATAACAAACCCCAACCAAACCCTGTTGTTTTGTTTCAGGCAAAGATCTTCCGTTTTGACAGAATGAAAAGGGTTGTTGCAGGTGATCTGATCTGTTTCCTGTGCAGCTTTTGTAACAGGATTGTCTGCTATTGTTTACACTGTCACACCTGAGGAGAGTCACAACACTGAAACAGCCTGAATATTACCTCAATTGAAAGACAAAGTAAAGATAATATAAGTCCATGATGTGGCCTGATTGTTCACCCTACTCCAAAACCCAAACAAGACTTACAATTGGAATTACAGCTGTGATACTGAGATATAAATATACTGCTAAGAGCTATTCCTAAACTCTGGTATCTGGTGTTACTGACCCAGGGCTGAACCTGGGTCTCAGTAACACATCTACCTGCTACCAATCCTACCAAAACCAACAAAATATCCAACAGGAAGCACTGCGAGCTGTAGTGAGAAGCGTGTGAGATAAGCTGATAATATCCTCAGGGGATGCTAGCAGGTTAAATCTCTCTGGTCCACTTCCTTGAAAGGACTCAAGCTTCACTAAGAAGGCCAAGTAAGCAGAGGAAAAAAACACAATCCAAGGAAAAGGGAGAAAGGGAAACAAATGCAGGAAGAACTGACCCCATTTTTTTCTTCTGTCCCCTTTGGTGCACTTGAGACATGGATGTGAGGAGTCATGCAACATCCCTGCAGTTGCAGAAAAAGCATTGATGTTGGTGGTTTTCATTTTTTCACTTAGAACCGGGGTTTATGCAGACTTCTGCAGAGGATTTTCAAGACTCACGGGGCCATAAACCCAGTCAAAAAAAACTAACCTTAATCTTAAAAAACATATGGCCCCTTCTCTGGAAATCTGGCTGTTTTTCTCAACTCTTTAAAAGACAACTTTCCTGAGATACAAGGTTTGCATCCAAAAGCAGTTACATGGACTAGATAGTGTAGAGTGATATGAGTGAGGAGCCCAGGGCACCTGTATAACTTACACCAAGAAGGACATTTGACTGCGTACACACCCACATACTGTAGACACAGTGGAGATAACACATGCAATCGGATGGTAAGAGATAAAGTTTCTCCTTCTTTATGGCAATAACAGTAATCTCATCCTTTCTCATGGACCTGTGTCACCCTCATTCCTCAGTTGTCCCAGACACTCAAAATATGGTTCCTCTTACATCTTATCTTCTAGCAACAAGGCCGAAGGCAGATTGAGTGATAAATTCAGGAGAGCATTTTATAAACAAGCTGAAACGGTATGAAGATCCCTCCTAGCGTGTATCAGGCTGAGAGAATTTGCATTGTGAGGAGACGATTATGTAAAGTGCGTATAACAGGTTATCTCCAGTTACCTATGTATAGCACCACAGATGCTTTCTGGTTCAGCTCAGGTACTGTGTCTAACAGTTACTGTATTCACGGCAGAGTTTTAGCATCAGAGAAAGCCAGCCCAGAGGCTAAGGATTCAGTTGAGCTTTAGATGCTGAGTTTAAGACTGAGGAAATCACTGTTAAAGTCAGAAAAACAACAGATCGAGCATTCAGTGTAACAAGTAATGCCATATGTCATGTGTAGTTTCATGACAGCACAGAAAAATGAAGGTTAAAAGATAGCAAAACATATCAGTTACTCATATAAAGTCATATGTGGGAGGGGGGTTGCCTTGTGCAATTACGGGCCATCCCATCACACATTCCAACACAGATTCATCTGAATGAGTCACCGACCATCTTTGTTCACACGTTTCCTTTTTGTTTCCTACTCAGGCAGCGCTCTTCCTGTCCAGACAGCACCTGCACCATCTCCCTCTCCCATTCACTTTGCTCTGTTACAACACCGAGCCAAGACAGGGTCGCAATCACAAAAACAAGAGTTGTTTTTCTTCCGTCCCCCCCNCCCCCCCCATAGCTGGATGGTATGTCAAACACTGTATGCTGGGGAATGGGCCACACAAGGTAGCTGATTAACCTAGCATGTGTACTGGATGACTTTCAAGTGTTAACAATCCTTACAGGGGATCCCCTGAATGGGTGGTGTCTGCAGAGCAAGCCAATAGTTTTGATTTCATTTGTAAATTGCAAGTTTGAAAAATGCAACACACATCATTCATTGTGCAACATCTATACAGTGTTTAACAACGTTTATTACATTACACTAAAGATCTCATTATGACTCAGCAAAGGATGTATGAGTGACAGTGGTAGTTAACCACAGGACACAAGTTCAGATGGCAAAGCATCCTCTCTGCTGAAGTGCCCTTGAGCAAGACCCCAATAGATCCATGAAGTGCAACATCTGACTTCTGAGGGTAATTAAAATAAAGCACAGCATGGGTCACCCAATTAATTGAAAAATGGTGGACCCAAGTAATGTCCACAACCTAAAATAAGCTAAAACTTGTAGGAAAACGTGAAGGATTCCCATTCCCCTTTTTCCTGATTGCCCTCTGGTGTAATATTAAACAGAGGGGAAATAGTTGGCATTCCTGAGTACTAAGAAAACAATTTTGCAGGAGGAAACAGGGTTGATTAGCATGGGCTACACATCATTTTGTGCCATTCAAGACATCTGAAGGTGTCCTAGATGGATGTGTGGGGCATTACTGGCATGGTAACTAAACAACAATAACAAGGAAGGGAGTTTTGCTATGTTTGCCCCCCTAAAAAAAATGCACTTTAACGTTACCATACAATGAATAAACACACTACAGCTGTGCACGCTTTTCCATGAGGGCACCAGGTTGGTTTTTGGGCAACATTAGTACGTGATGCAGTTAGTACACGGTTAAAAAAGAAGTAAGCAAACACTCCCCATGAATCAACTATCCTACTTTCCCAGTTGGATGTGTCTGCATGATATTAAGTGAAGACAAAATGCTTCAACTGTTAGAAAACTCGGTTACTCATATTTCGTGGCAATATTCCCTGTAAAATACCCTGGCAGCATCACCGTTAGTGAAGCAACACAACTTAGCTGTCCCGACTTTGCTTTGTAACTGCTTTAAATTCCTCAAAAACACTCCTATAAACTGATACATGATTAAAATTACATAAATAAACTTCATTTTTAAACATTTAAATTGGTTAGAGCTGAAATGGCGTCACTGCTAGCAAAGGTCGTAACCGTTAAAAAAAAAAAAGAAAAAGATTCCCAAATGTGAAGGAGTAAAAACGGTTAAAAGCATCTCGCCAGTGAAGCCAAACTCACCTTTTAATGAGAAAACAAGTTATTCCTTTTTTAAAAAAAATGTTAATCCGAGCAGGTTAATTCGCGTTCTCAGAAAAAACAAACAAAACAGAAGGGAAGAAAATCCACAGTTTTGGGGGAAAAACTTGAGCAAGTTTCGGAGAAGAGTCGTCGTTCAGCCGCCTTCGACTGGAGCCACATTCTGTCCCCGCTGGAGCTGTAACAAGTAGATAGGAATACATGTGCGGTGAGGGGAAGCGGAAAAGGGGGGAAAACCGGGATGAAGATGAGGATTTTGTAGTTACATGAACCAACGACGCAGACACACATAGTCACAGGCAAGACATATCTTTTAATTTATTAAAAATATACTCAGTAATATACTTCCCCTTGTTAGTGTGTGTGTTTACGCCATTTAATCTCGAGGCGCACCACCCTAATGGAATCCTGAGTTGGTATCGCCCACGGCTGCCTCTCATTCCATTCCTCCCGACTGTGCAGGACTGGAGCTCTGCCGCATTCATTTTGGACGTCGGAGACTCGGAGGGGAGGAAGAGTAACAGCGTCGGCCCGCATGTATTAAAAGCGCGCTCAGAAAAAGTTTTGTGATGTAGGGCAGTTTATTTTTACGTCCGGATCACCAACACCCTGCAGCTGGTTTTCTTTTATGTGCCCCTTTTTTTGACCAGGACCATTATGAAAAATGTAGTAACCCTGTAATAAATCTTTTCAGAAGGATGAAGGAAGGGTGCCAAGACTGTAAAAACACAATTATATGATATCATAGGACGTACAGTTATCATAATGCAGCCTGCCATAAGATGACTTTGAACTTCAGTCAATATTATAATCAGGATCAGGTTTATTGGCAAGTAGGTTTTCACATATGAGGAATTTGTTTTGGTATTTTGGTGCAGAACAATAAACACTGTAAGAGGAAAAAAAGTTAAAAAGCAAGTACTGCAAAAATCAAGAAACATAAATAGAAAATTGACAATAAAAATATATCTTTAAAATGAAAGAGCTGTAGAGTTTTGTGCGGGAATGTACAAAAATCCACAGTATGAAGCAAAAGAAGGTGTGCTATACAGAAATAATAAAAAATCACTTTGAATCAAAAGTCAGTTAAATTATATTAAGTAGAGAGAACAGAGAAGTAAATTCACAATAATATGCACATCATCTTTGCTATTACTGAATGGCTTAATTGTTGCAAGGCTATTGAGTCACTGATGGCCTAGAATAAACAAGCAATAAAGGAGATCTCTTTTGCAGACTGTCGTGTTTTTGTGCTTCTAACTTCTCATTAAAACCTGAGCCAAAGAGTTGTTAGTAGGGAAACTAGGACTGTGGGAAGCCAAGAGGATGTTATGATATTAAAGCACCGCCAGCCATACTTAAGTAGGGAAAATGTAAAGCTCTGAGTGGACACCAGCTGTGCTGTGATAAATGCACACACGCTTCATCTCCATGTTTATTAAGATAGATTCCTTATATATTGGATCCTCAGGCTTCTTCTAAAGCCCTGTCCTCCCTCTTCATGATATCAGCCATAGGTTTAAAAGTGGGGAGAGCCCCTCTTAGTTGACATGGTGACCTGTAATTAGTGCTCAGGGGCCCAGACTCTACTCCTACTGCTTGTCAGAGAGAGAAATGGAGTGCCAAACATGAAAAGGGGCGCGGAAGTGCGCCTGGTCAAGCCAGGCTAAATCCCCTCTGGCCCAGATCGCACACGGCTTTGAAGTGACATCAGAAAGGGACCTGTGAACAACAAAGCTACCCAGAGACCATTATCTTCCAAAANAAAAAAAAAAAATCAGACCACAAATCCACAATCCCTGGATCAGACACTGAACTGATCAGATTACTGTTATGTTTGAAGCTGAGAAGAGTCAAAGTGCAAATCTTACTGTCATTTGGTGAATGATTGGGAGTGGCATACAGTATCATGTGTGATGCCCCAACAACACCCCTTAATGCTGGTAGTACCTTCTACTTCCAACTGAGTTATGCAACATATTCAAAACAGTTTAAGTCATAATTTTGGTTACCTGAGCAGTTTTCTTGGCCCACCAGTTCCTTGTGGACTGCTCATATGAAGACTTTGTCCCCTAAAACCTAAAAAAAACCCTTAACAAACACAATCCAAAACCACTGTGACGAATGCTACTCCAAATATGACACACCTGACATGTTCTTCGGTTTATACCCCCCTCTTCCTCCCTCTCAAACTGCAGAGTGCTTCCAGTCTTTGTCTGCATCATCCCTGTCTTCATTTGATTAGCTGTCTCTGGCCAGGCTGGAGGTGCAGCGGGGAGCAGGTTGGGCTCTTTGTTGTGGCCGTATCTAACTAATTGAAATAACTCCCTCTGCGTTTCTGTCTCCCCAAGGGAAGATGAGTAGCCCCCCCTCTCCACTAGACTTCAGTCATCATGGAGAGTCCTTGCCATCAGCCCTTCCCTTGGCTTAATGTGACACATGCTGCTACTCCAACCCCCATAGCAAGGTAAAGGCAACAAATCATGACCGTTTTCTGTTTTGCTACACTGTGACACTGAATAATAAAGCCTAAAAGTGGTTAAACATTCAGGTATTTTTTGTGACAATTTACAAAAGTGATAAACAACAACAGAGAAAATATTTTATGGACCACCACTTCAGAAATTTTGTGGACCACCACTTCAGAAATTTTGCATATTATTCCAAGCAACAGGTGAGCCAGCAGGTAATGGTTCAGTGTATATGGTCCAGGTGACTAAAATTAAACCATTAGGCCAAAAATATGGACACCCAAACATTACACCCACATGGTTGTTGAACACCTCATTCTAAAATAACAGCCTCTTCTGGTTTCAGGTTTTCCACAAGATTTTGGAACCTGACTGCAGAGATTTACTCTCATTCAGCCACAAGACGTTAGTGAGCTTTAACACTGATGTTGGGTGATAAGGCCTGGCTCTCTGTTGGCGTTCCGGTTCATCCCAAAGATGCTGGATGTGGTTGAGGTCAGGAATCTGTGCAGGCCAGCCAAGTTCTTCCACACCAAACTGGGAGAAATTTCTTTATGGAGCTCGCTTTTTGCACGGGGCACTGTCATTTTGAAACAGGAAAGGGACTTCACCAAAATGGTCGAGTTATGCTCAAACAGAACCAGTTCGTATGACATGTTGTCCGACCTCGTTGGAAATTTAATGTGTTTTTAGTTGTTACGAATGGTCACACTGGAAGGCGGAGTGAAAAGCCAGCCATCATAGTCATTTTTTTTGGCCATAGTGTATGTAGCTGTTGTTGGACCCAATACATATTGACACATAACTGGTCCATACCTGAGACCTTTTGGTTACAGCCATTATGAGCAACCATTATGCTGCCACCTTTTTTGTTCGAACATAACTGTAGTAACTGTTATTGCATTTGGAAGGTGTTGTGGTGTTATTAGAATTCATTCTCCAGATTTACTGGAAACTTCATTTTGTCTGCACACTACAACAATTATTATGCTTCATAATTGAACTTGATGGCCCTTTTATTATAATTTGCCCTTTTCCTTCAAAAGAATGCTTGTAAATTGCTGCAGTTCAAATCTGACAACAAACATGTGTTTTTGAAACTCCTCGGAGCTTGGGCATGAAATCTAAGAAGCCGTGCATTCAATCAAAGTGCAGCAGATGTTGTCTAATTGTGGCCATTTGGTGCTCTGTTATGTAAGGATACATACCAATCTTGCTGAACAATGTTGGGTCAAGAGAGGTGGAAACTTCCTGACTTTGAGTGCCAGATCAAACAGTACTATCTTTATGATATTGCCGGTCATGTTTATTTTATGTACTTTTATTTGAAAGAGTTTGAGTGTAGATCCATTCTCAGGCAATAAGGCAGATGGCAGGTCAGTAGCATGAGCTCCTTGATTCAATATTCTCACCCCTCAGGGAAATATCAGGGAAATAGGGGAGGGGTATCTGCTTGGAAGATAAATTACAAAGTGTTACGGTGAAAGGAAGGCTACAAGGTGTACTCCAGAGTACAGTAATTCTATTGGTTTAAGTTGGTTCTAAGTTTTTAGAATGAACTCCCTCATCTTGCAATATTGTAAGGAAAGTGCAGCCGTAATTCTGAAGCCCTGGTGCGCTATAAAGTTAGTTGAAGAACAGTACTGCAGAAACCGACTGAGATCCCTGCAGGCAGGCAGATAGATGAGGGCATTGATCTAAGTTATTGTGCCAAAGCCCTCTTCAGATGCTATCCATTCATTTCTCTGTGGCACCAGTAATGGCACTGTAAGCAGAAATAATGGCACAGAGATTAGACAGCTTGTTATATTGTCTAATTATTATACACGAAAAACTGTTGTGGTGCAGCTTTTGATAGCAAATGCCAGTAATTCCCTAAGAATTTTCCCTATTTCCCTCTAGATTTGAGCATTGTTTGTTCTCTTTGCTAATAAAATGTGATTCACCAAGAGCACTTGTTTTTTTTTGTTATTGTTTAGCAGAGACAATTGCTGCTGTGTTGCTGACACAAAAGGGCTAAAAGATTCAAGTCATACTCACATCTGCACAGTCACCAGCTCGTTTCTCAATGCGCTTCTTCTCACTGGAGGACGGACGGTGCAGCACAGAGTGACAGAGGAAAATATAAACAAAGAAAGAAAGTGAGAGAGTAGTGGAGGGGGGTGGAGGAGTGCGAGTCACCAGATGGTACAGTGAAAAGAATACACAATGGTAACACTACACTATCTCCATTCAGTGTGCTTATATAAGCCTATACTGCAATAGTACACGCAGCTCAGATGCAGAATGTAGAATTACGAGGGACATGGTCGAAAAAAACAAAAAAGACATAGTATTGTATTTATAGATGTGCAGATAGAGATATAGGCATACGTTCAGTATTGGAGACCAAAGGTTTAGGAAATATTTGCGTTAATCCAATATTTGTACTGCGGATAGCTGGCAGATTATGGAATTATCATTTTTTTCACCTTTTGTGTCAGTCTTAGATGGACAATTTGGATCTCATGTTTATCACTTTTGCTATTTTTATTGATCATGATAATATTGCGGTCCACAGTCCAAAGACTTGCAGGTTAGGGTTAATTGGTGTGAGTGGTTGACTGTGTCTATATGTCAGCCCTGTGATTGACTGGCAACCTGTCCAGGGTGTACCCCGCCTCCAGCCCCCCGCTACCCTCCAAGGGTAAGTGGTGTAGATAATGGATGGACAACAATGCTAAAACGATGTCTGATGGGGCAAGAAACTCGATAAGTCACATGATCACACAAGATGTTAACAAGCCAACAGTTTATGTATAGAATCTAAATCAATTTATTTAGAGGTAAAACAGAAAGTGAGCGATCAGTAATGTTGGTAATGATCTCTCATTGCACCGTAAGTACGGTGGTTACAGTAAGTTGAACCAGGAGCTCAATCTGTAAACTTTGATGGACGTTTGTAACAGCCACTGAGTAATAAATTTACCGTTCACCTTCGTTGTCACATCCAATTAAGTTTGGCCGACCTGGAACTTTATTTAAAACCTGTAAAATAATCTGACCGATTGTGAGTGTTGCGCCGTTGATCTTCTTTTTATTGATGCCGCCATGATCCCATATCTCAGCACTTAACTTGATGAGTGCAACGTCATGAATGACAGAAACGGTGGCCAAACATGAAAAAGACATGCAAAGTTGTAATAAACCAGAATTATCCTTTAGTTACCTTTACACCTTTTTCCACCACAAAACACTACGTCGGATTTCTCAGTACATTAGTTGTATATAACTGGTAAAAAATAATCAGGACATAAGACGGCTTTTTGCCATTTGTGTCACCTACTCATATAAATATCTGTTGGGGAAAAACCAAATGCATATGAATACTGGTGTTGGCCAATGGGGTGAGAAATACAGCAAGGAGAGAGCTTCTTTTAGCTAGCATCTGTTCTTTCTGTGATCTTTCTAAAATGCTGAAACATGATACTGGGGTTTTCTGTCCATATTGTGAGCTCAAAGGGCATCTACCACTGTACTGAATGATAAAATCTTAATGCATCACAATTTTATCGACCAAAAAGCATTATTTTGTTAGCATCCAACCCACTGATACAAGAGAGAAACAAAGACTAGCTCAGCGGGAGGACCAGATTTTACTGTACCTCCATGTTGGTCCCTGATTTTAATGAGTCTTTGTTTTAATCAAATATGAGCCAGGAAACAGTATACAGTATGTCTGTGTCTGTTTTGGGTGCAGAGGGATGTTGTTTTGTTTTGATATGTCATCCACGTGGCTAATGTAGCAACATGGGGTCGTGCTAGTGGCTGTGAGTCAATACGGGCACCAGCTGTCATACCTGGCCTTGTCCCTGTGCTTTCACACAGCCACCTGGCACTTTGTCAACTCTGCTGTGACCTCAGCAGACACTGCATTCGTCATCTAGTCAGGTCCCTTTAGAAGAAGATAAGTACCAGTGCTACATGCTCTTCATTTAGGGAAAACAATAATCAATTCTGAAGACATCTTTACTGATGAGCACCTCGACCAATTACTGTGGTGTTTTTGCATTGCATTTTCCAGAGACAACTTGGGTATCAGCACGAGGACGCACATGTACATGCACGCGCACACAGGTCACATGATACTCATTCTTACTAATGTTTTCACACTAGTACACTGATCCTAAGTGGCAGTAATGCACCAAGAAACCAAAGGCAGTGAAGAAGAAGACTGCAAGCGAGTAAACATGGATGTAAACAATGCAGGATTTAAAATACTTCAAAAATCGGCTTTGCAAGTGTTTTATGAGAAAGGAAACGCATTCACCATATTTGTTAGACCTCAAGGATACACACAATGGGTTTTGGTGAGTGAAACTTAATGTAAACATAACTATTGTTTGTTTACAAGAAAACTCCACAGGGCACCTTTAAGTGAAACATTTCCTGGAGTTTTCTTGTAAGCGAACAAATGTATGTTTACTATAACATTTAGTGTTTCTCATTGTGCGTATCTTTGTAGTATAATTGCCATGTCTGGTTGTGAGGAGTGAGCGCGAGGAACGCTGAGCTCCAGCAAACTTTTGATCCAGTCAATTGATCTAATCAATTATGATAAAAGACTTGAAGGCAAGGAAGTACAGATATTGAAATAAAAGTTATTTATGGTTATTCCATTAAAAAAACGAAGAAGGAAATGACAGATCAGTGGGATAAACCAGCTGACTCTCCTGAGAACCTCACGGAAACAATGGACAGTGAAAGCGCTAAAGACGAGAACCAACGTGAAATGTTAATTCTAATCCACTCTATAATAAGAGAGGAACAAACTACAGCCTCAACAAGAAACGCACGGAGGTAAAGCAGGCCCTTTCAAGCATGGAGGGTCGGATAACCTTGCTGGAGACATCCAACGAGTTACTTCAAAAGGAGAACAGGGAATTGAAAAGGCCGAACGTTTGGAGACAGACAGCCGAAAGTTCAATCTACGGGTATTTGGACTAGCCCGAGATGTTGAAAAGGGAAATCCCACAGATTTCATGTAACTTTCATCAAAGAGGTATTCAAGGATAAAAGCCTCCCATGTGAGCCTGAAGTGGAAACATTCGGGTCAGTCGGGAGCCAGAGCGATGATTGTAAGAATGCAAAGATATTTGGTCAAGGAAGCTATTTTAAAAATAGCGAAGAAGGAGGGAGCGATGAACTTTTGAGCAATGAAGGTTTGACAGCAATGTTTACATCTTTTTTAGCTAGCAGTCTTCTTCTTCACTGCTTTTGCGGGCACATTGCTAAGCTTGTTTGCGTCACCAAGATGGCAACGGCCGAAATGCCAAACTCGAGGCTTCGAAACGGTAGTCCACAAACCAATGGGTGACATCACGGTGGCTACGTCCACTTCTTTTGTACAGTCGATGATCGCGTCAGACTTCTGTTTGTACGTTCTTATGTGCGTGCATAATAAAACAAAACACTTCTGAAAACAGTGCTCTATAGCGCTACTAGTGTTCAAAAACTCCCCAGGGCACCTTTAAATCACAATTATATCATTGGATGCATCCAATCTTTATAGATTATTCATCAAATTTTGCTGAATTCTAGATCTGTAGTTGGAAGAAGAATTTTGCACACTTAAAAGTACACTTGACAACATTTTGTACCATTTGCCTGCATTTTGTACCATTGATCATTTTGTCAGTGCAGTCTCAAATGGTGGATATATCACTTTGAAAAAAGTCAAGCATTGATTGGAACTGCCATCAGTACTGAGCATCACTTTCATAAAGATCACTGACGGGTATATGTGCTAAATTATTAATTGCAGGTATTGAATGCAATTCTGAGCATTGCGTGATGCAAAATTTATATGTGCTTTGCCCATGTGTGGCCTCTCTGACCACTAAAAGAGCAGGTCAGGAGGTATTGAACAGACTATTCAGATAGATGGCTAATGGACCTTTTTATAACAATCGTAAACAATTATTGATCTTCTCTGTCTGTCAGTGCTGGTTCAACTTGTGCTGTGACAGGCCAGAGCCGGAGATCAAGGACTCAGTGTGACTTCATTCTGGTCAGTCACAGCTGGTCTTTGTGCCTTTGAGCAAGGTTAGTGAGAAGGAATGCATGGATGGCTGACTGTCCTCCAGCCAAATTCAAGAGTTCAACAAAGAGGCTTTGTCCTCTACAGTCACAACAAGAGCTGTCCTCTGCTTGGGTTGACAATAAATTTCATCCATGTCAATATGCGTCTTTGCAGCATGTAGTCATTGTAAATATGTATTGAACAGCACACAACACAATGAACTATGAGATCTCACCACCTGGGGCTGGTGTATAGGTTGTGACTTGTGCTATTAATACCTACCATATATTAATATTATGTGTTGTCTGGCAGTCAAGGTTAAAGTGTGTCAGTGAGAAGCTCCTGAGCAAGCAGTTGCCTCATGACTGATGTTGTGTGCACAAACACAGGACACCTTGAAAACCCTTTTTCCCCCCGAAGTCCATCAGCTACCGTTACTCAAGTTACTGACAATTAGCAGCACCCTGAAAGACTCGAGTTTATTGTTACTTCCTAAACACATCCGAAGGCCATTAACATGAATTAAGATGTTTACCTTTTGGTGAAATCTCAACAGCAGCTCTCAGTCAGCGGGTTATTGTCTGTCCCACCACAGGTCACTGGTTGTTCCTGAGTCATAAATCACCCAGGCTAACCTTGTCCAACATCTCGCATCAGGTTTACGGAGGATTGTCACAGCAGGGATCAGAATATCTGTTGTTGGTGTGTATCAGGGATTAGTGTTGATTGCAATCACTGATCCTTCCCGGCCATGGAGGTCACAGAGCCGGAGGCCATGGAAAAGCTGGAGGCTTGGGAACAACAAAACAAACAACCCCCCCCCCTTCCTTCAGTTCCTCCCCACCCCCACTGCATGGAATGTGCATGTATGTTTGCTCCAGTCCCCTTTGTTAACTCTCAGTATCTGTTTTACTAACTAATGTATCATCCCAAAGTATAAATGTCAACGCATGTAGGCTAAAGTTCCGAAAAACAGTGCCTGCATGCTGAACATGGGTAGGTCAATGTGGCACTGTGGTATCTGCAAGATATTGAAGCGTGACCCCCCCTGCTGTTACGACTGCCTCCCCCTTTACTCCAATAAAAACATTCTCTGAATATGTGAGTTGGGGGTTGAGTGAAAAGTAAGACAGACTGATTTCACTGACATTTGCACCTTAACGGCTCCAGGATTTTGGGTAACAAATGTGAAAATGAGTTACCTTTGCAAAACAAGTCCACAAACTTTACTTTGCTCATTGAAGTCCTGCAGGGCTCAGTGTGCATTTGTTTGGGTTACCAGACAGGGCGATCAAGACCAAAACTATTTCACAGGTTGACTGGTTTATCCAAAGCCCCAAGCCAAATGTAAGGACTGTGGCAACAACCGAACTCAGAAGATTTAGGCTGTCTTCTGAAATCTTATAAAAGCATTAAGTCATTTTTGTTGGTCACTTGGGGGAAACAGAAAAAGCTGTAAACACTACATTGAAATATGTTTACCGTCTAATGTTAATGTGGTGAACTTGTTACCAAACAGTTGCTTATTTACACACCCAGCAGACACAAAGCAACATTAGCATTCATTTCGAGTCATATTTCTGGCCACCTGGTTAATGTAAGTCCAATATTCTCTCTCCCTTTAGCTCTGTTTTTGGTGTCTAACAACTCCGGAGGGAAACATTTGGCTTTTTAGCAGCTAAAATTCTCCACTTTGTTTACCAGCAAGTCGCTAACTTTATCTATTTGCTGTTTGGTAGTGTACAGTGGGTTTATCAGAGCTTTTTCGCTGAAAACAGTTTCCTGCTGCTCCTGGACACAATGCTGATGATGAAAAACCAAACCAAGAAGCTGTAAGATGCTAAGAGGGGAACTGCAGAGTCGGGTGGCTCTGTGGCTTCATAACTACGATATGTGTAGTAGTTAGTAGTGTGAAATATTTGTTCTCTGAAGTGAAATCTGGAGATATATATATATATAAAAGTGTCACTGCGGTTTTAATCTGATTAAGTGCATCCTTTCATTCTTTAATTTGTTTTGATCAGGTCCTATTTTTCATTTTGAACCGGCCTTAAATAACCTACATCCACAATCCACAAAAAACGGTCCACAAAGGATATTTGGCTGCCAAAACCATTTCATTGGTTATAATGCTGAAGCTATCTCTGGCATTCGCTTTAAGTGGTTGTTTCTATTCATTCAAAGCTTTCTTTATGTTTTCCTGGTCAAAATACAGAGTTAAGATGACAGTGATCTGAAGCACATGCGAATGTGGTCAGATCAAAGATGAAAAGAACAGACTGTGTGCTTTTTCTGTTCACATTACACTACAACCATCAGATCAGATCTGACACCAGCTCTGGTGTGAATCTGTCTCTTTCTGCCTCTTTTTGCTTCCATCTGTCCCGTCATTCTCCGCAGTAGACCGCCTTGCAAAGCTGGCATTATGCACAATATCAAAAGAGAAGCTTAAATCCTGTCAAGTTGTCTTTGTATGATAACTCACATATGCCAAGCAGAGAGCACAGGGTCATGGCTGAGGGTGCAACGACAGAAGATGCCTTGAGCCTTGACATCCTTGAGCAGCCTTACTTTTATTATCTGTGCTGAGTCTAAATCATAGTCCTTGACTGTATCCTATAAACTACAACCTTTAATCTACACTAAAACAGGACAAAATAGAGGACATGTTGCTCTGGTAAATAGACAAAGACGCTACAGAGGGGAAACTGTGTTGGTGTAGATAAAGGAAAAGGAAAGGGGTAAAAGCAAATATTTACCCTCACTGGAAAGGTATTTGGGTTTCGGGCACCTCGTCCAAAGTCCAGAAACTAAAACTGTCCCTAGGCTCTTCATTTCACTTCCCCAAACTCCCTCTGCCAGTCGAAACCGAAACAGGCAATACCAGCGAGCGTAAACATAAATCCCATTTCAGAAGCCTGACCCCACAGGTGTTGTTTGACCTTGGATTCCTACATGCGTGTCATTTTTGTTGCTAGAATGAAGACAGATATGATGCTCTGAGAGTCTGCACGGAGGATTATAAATCCTTTTGACGCATGTCGTCAAGGCTGGGAAAGCTTCCCCACCTAACCCTGTCAGAGATACTACATACACCGATATAGACAAACTCACTGTCCTCCCACAAGTTTGACTCCCCGTGTGTTGTGTCTCCACAGGCAGAGATAGCGGCGGTGGCAGCGATGGGAGGGGAACGAGGAGGACGCTGGATTAAATTTACTGAGACGGTGTTGGTGGGTGGGTGTGTGAAGTTTTCAAGGATTAGACAATGAATCAGCACAATTACTGATAAGAGACAAGTCCTAATGTTAATACCACCACGCTATATTTATATAACAGCTCTACTTGTCATGTTTATGTGACACCTTTTAATCCTCCTCAGTGCTATTCTTAGAGGTACTGGATTCACGACTCTATATCACATCAACCTTTTATTATATTCTGTCTTGCGTGTATACAGCAGTATCAGCACTTTTAAAGCTAAGCACTGTTACTAATGGTGGAAAGTAACTAAGTACATTTACTCAAGTACTCTACTTAAGTGCAATTTTTAGGTGCTTCTACTTTACTTATATCCAATTTATGCTACTTTATACTTCTACTTTACTACATGTCTTCAACTGCCATAGTTAATTTGATTTTACATACAAAACATATGATCAACATATTAAATGTGATGCATTTTTATAGATTAAAGGCCCCACAAACACTGACAGGTGTTTTCGGTTATGTTGCTGATCAGACCGACTCGTGATGTCATCATGTACTGATAAGAACAATAAAGTTAAAGAGCCCCTGAACGCCCCCAAAAATATTTTCTATCTTGTCGGACAATAACTTGTGTGTGCAAATTAATATCTTGTGTATAAGATAAAGAAATTCTATAATCTTTCAGGACCTTGAAGGTGCATAATTTAACACTCTGAAATGGGCTATTTTGCATAGTGAGCACCTTTGATGCTTTAAAGTTGTAATCTCGAAGATTCTCATTTTGTTGTCTTTTGTGGCACCTATGGCAATAATCTGTAATTGCAGGTGTGTTTTCGGACCTCACTTCCCAAGTTTCATCGTCTGTACTCATCGATCTTTTCTTTGTTTGTTTGGCCATAATAACCGTTTACTCACAACGCTAGCAGAGAAAAACAGCACGCCAATTCACACAAAGGTGGGCTGAAGAGCGAGTCTGTTGCATTAAAAGCCTTGTTAAAAGCCTAACTGTGCTGCTGCTTGTGATTTTTCCAGAAAAATGCCTCCCGACACCCGGGTGGTAATATTGCAAATGCAAGGGCTTTCATCAGTGGACCGTAGGCTCAATCACCATTGTGTTGCAATAGATAGTGACTTAACAGACATTTATTTAAATGAAAATCTTCGAGTATTAAGTACATTTTATTGGTAATACTAAAACTTTTATTCAAGTAATTTCGAGTGCAGGATTTTTACTTGTAACAGAACATGTTTACACTATTGTTACTTGTACATATAAAGGATGTGAGTACTTCTTCCACCATGCAGTTTACAATGATAACGGTGGCTGATTTATTACTTAAAATTCGTAGTAATTTTTGAAACAATGGGTCCTTGGTTGACATTGCTGTCTCGGGCTGACTTCAAAATGACTCCAGGTAACTCTCCATGACCCTGTTTAGACTTGGTTTTAAAATGCGTTTCGGTGATCCAAACACAACTGCCTACATCACCTCCGCTAGAAAGTCAAAGGGCCCCACGCACAGTTATTACGTCTTCGTAAGCGGCCTGGTTACGATACGAGTCGTCTAGTTTTCTTTGGACTGAATCTTCTGCCCAAATAGAGATTAGGCATCTGGTTTCACTTGCACTCCAACCACGTACATCCGTGCTCATCTTCATTTTTTCTAGCACTGTATTTAGCGCTGTCCACTTGTGATCTGATCGCCCAAGACACATTTTAAAATCAACTGTAAACAGGGTGTTTGAAACTGATACTGTGCTAACAGATTCAGACTAAAGCTACTGTGCATGTCCCAGGCAAACAGTTAGCATCCATTCATGATGATTCATGTAGAGAATATGGAAATAAAATTCTTGTATTGCAGTGTAGAGCTAGTTTAGCTCTGGTATTATATATATTATGATATGGAAAAATGTAAGATCAGACTGTTATTTTGTTCTATTTTGTTTAAATAGAAAACAAAAGCAAAAAGCTTTGAGGAGGAGGACTAACCGATGTGTTTGGGCAAGCATGTCGCTTGTCGTGAATGGGGATTTCCTTTAAAGTAACCTGTATCTAATTATTATATTATTAATCAATTATGAGCTACTTGGCCTTTGAAGTAACGCTCTGTACTACTGTAGGTAGTTAGCTGGACATGCTAACGATTGCAGCGTAGGATAGAGGAGATAAACACAAATTGAATCACTTTCCTGGAGTTTTGCTCTTCTGTTCTTGCATTTGGAAAGGCAAAATAAAAAAGACACCACCCTCCAAACACTTTGAACGCCATGTATCGCTCTTACTTGAGCCCCTTGCTAAGCTATGAATTACTGTTCATGGAGTGTCAATTGTGTTATTTTGTTTTTATTGTTTGTTTTATGTCTTGCTGCAAAAATAATGTCATCTTGTGGGACAATACAAATCTGAACTGACCTGAACTGATACATCTGCACTTGACAAGCACTTAGGCACTTAACATGATTTTGTAATGACCAGTGCAGTCTTGTCTCATGTCTTGTGCATTCTCTGTTTCAAATATTGAAAGACAAAATGAGTAAACCTCTCTTTCCCTTGTGGAACAAAAACACAGTGTGCTTGTGCTCTATCGAGACATTGATTTAGCACTGGGGGGACAGGAGCTGAGAGGTCAGGCTCTTTTAGTCCACGAGGGACGTATTGAGTGAAGGGGCCGTCCTGTTCTGTCTGCTCTCTGGAGCGCAGAGCATCATGTGCTCACACAAAGGCTCAATGTTTGCATCTTATGCATCCCTCTAAATGCGTCCCACACCGTCAAGAGAGAAGCTAAAAATAGCAGCTGGGATGAAATGTTTCAAGGCCCTCGGGGTTGTGCTAGAGAGGCACATTGGTCCCGCTGTGTGCTCACTGTTAAAGGTTTAAAGGTTTGTACTATTTTTTCCATGCAACAGCAATAATGTAAGGAACACTGTGCAGGACATTAAAAAGGACAAACTACAAGAAGAGCAGCTTTACCAGTGGGGGTGACTGAGTACAACCAACCAGCAAATCATCCTGGAGGTTTTCAAAACTTTTGTCCCAATTAACAACTAATTGCATTTTCACATTGATTTCCTTCCTTCCAGGCAGGCATTACTTTCTCCTAATGTAAATTTAGCATGAAATTAAATGTGAAACTTCATTAAGTGAGGTAATTTATTAAAGTAAGCTTTATTGTGCTTTATTTACTTATGTTTTTGTTGTACAGTAGTGCAGTTGTGAGCAGGGACTGTTTAAAAAAAATCATCCTTCTTGGTGGAGTCTGATATATCAGATTTTTAAAATAACCAAAAATGTAAAGAGAACTAAATCCTCCTTATGATGGGTTTATGTGTCAAAGAAATTCCAAGGGTCTACAAGTTGATTTCCATTCGTGAGTTGTCTTTGTGTTTGAGCTTCGTATTGTAGCTAGGTTCCTTGTTTACGTCTTAGGACGATTTGGTGACTAGTGAGTCTCTGAGTTCAAGGAAATTAGTGTGCTACTTGTGTTAAGCGCTTTTGTTGTCTAACTTCAGTTTTTAGTCTTTGTAGCTGAAGTTTCGTGTGGAGAGAGCTTTGTGTTTGCCGCTTTGAGTGTAGTGTACTACTTTGGTCGGATACTTCTGTGGTGTGTATTGGCACACTTTCGTTATTGGCACTGGGAAGGTGTGTTGCTGGAAGATCTTTGTGCCTGAATTATTGAATTAACTGGCTGTGGGGTATCATTTTTAGGGGGGAAGGTGCTATGGACCAATAGTAGGACAAACTACTAGTTTGTTTTTATGGGAGGGGGTGTTACGGCCGTAGTGGTGTTTCTTTCTGTTCTTTGTTTCAGGAAGTTCCAATCAACTAACTCCTCCTATCCAATCAGTGGTACCTGATCCACCTATAAAAGGCCCTTCCTCCATCTCCCACACTCTCTCTCAGCCAGCAGAGTCTCCCCACACCACACTTTGTTTAGTTTTTTGTTTTTCCTTAATTTACTTAATAAACCTCATATTTGATTTACTAGATTTTGTTTTCATTTTTCATGTTGCTTCCGTTGAGCCAGGGTCGTAACATGTTTATTTTTTAAAGGGACAATATACAGTATATTATTGACCAATGCCAAGCACAACAACATTTATAGCCCAAACTAGTTTGCACAAGTGGGCTTTTATACAAATACACAAGTAAATACATATAAAAAGCAGAAAATACCAACAATGATACAATAAAATTGGCATTAAACTCAATGACAAGCAACCAAATTATTCATGATTAATTAATGACTTACACGCACATAGGCTGGTAGACTAATGAACAACACTGACCTTGAGTCAAGAGATTCAATAATTCAATAGGCCCTTTTCACAGCAAATGTATTGATCCATGGCTTATACTTAAATGGAATGGGGCTAGCGTTAATGTACTTAATTACATCTGTACTTTTCTAGTATTAAAGAATTAAAATCTCTTGCATAGAACATTTAGTGGACTTCACATTTCGCTCGAAATGTTATCTGGAATAATTGACACTGAGCGAATATATAAGTATTCATTAAGGGTTCATTGTCTTGCCCAAGCACACATGACTGTGATGGATAACCACTGCTTGTTTCAGACACCAGGTCATCCTGCTGAGTCTTATTCTTACTGGGTACACTAAACACGCAGTGAGGTAAAGAGGTAAAGACTTGATGGTTTGTTACAGTCAGTAATTGCAGGGCGACCTGACACTGACTGAGTGCAGGGTCATATCTGACATCAGGGAGTGGCGGGGGGGTTAACGTTTACACTGTGGGTCCCCCCCGCTGCCCGTCAATTACATCACCGTCTGATTACATCATCTCCCACTGGGACTGGTGAGACATCCCAGCGTCTCCTCATGATTGGCCCTCTGCAGTGGCGTACTGCCCATACCACAGCCCAAGATGCTGTTAGCTAAAATGTGAACTGTGGAGCTATTGTGAAAAGGCGAAGACCTCACCCTCAGTCGCCATCTCTGTCTCTCTGTTACTGCCTTTCTGTCCTTCTGTATCTCTCACTCTCTGTGTTATAATTCAACATAACTGCAAAGAGAGTTCAGCTTAAGTTAACAGCTTCACTTGCTCTGTGGCTGCCAGCCCCGCCTCGAAAGCAGACAGTAATCTCAAGATTGACCGAGGGAATAAAACACAAGTGTGGCCAAAGTAGCTCAGCTTTGATCGTGTGTCCCACAGAGTTTTAAGCCTGTTTCTACCCTTCAGGTAAGGTTTCACTTACTTAGTGGGATGTTACATAAGCTCAAATCATCCCTCAAAGTGTTTCGCAACGGCGACGCACAGGTAATCTAAGCACGACTAACATCATTATCAATGGTGCTGGTTTTTATTCATGCTTGTTAGTTCTGAAAGGTTCTTAGGTATCATATAGGACAATGATAACAGACATAACAATATAAAACATGTTCACCATCTTATTTTAGAGTGTTGGTATGATAACGTTTGCTAAGGCTGATGGGAATGTTATTAATTTTGCAGGTATTTGGTCAAAAATTTAAGTCTGGGACTAATTAAGAGGGAATCAGAGAATCACCGAAGGTATTACAATTCATTCTTAGGAGAACATGAATGTCTGCACCGAATTTCATGGCAATCCATCAGGTAATTGTTGAGACATTTCACTCAAAATCACACATGTGAACCTGCTGGTGGTGCTACAGGAAAAGTCAGGGGATCACCAAAGTCAGTAAGCTTCATCCTCTGGGGATCATGAATGTCTGTACAAAATTTTGTGGCAATCCATCCAATAGATATTGAGATATTTAAGTCTGGACCACACCGCTAGCATGGCTAAAAACACATCAGTGAGCCACACCTTTGCACTTCATTGCCATTAAGAGGGCTACTAGTTTATTTTGATACACTGTACTGCTGTTGTAAATACTCACTAGTTCACCAAATGTATATTAATCCATGGCTGAAAATAGTTCCCAACAAATGCTCTATTTACTAATGTCTGAGCAACCTTTTTTAAAAACCACAGCGCCCAGCCATTTTAGGACACGACTTAGCTTTTAAAAAAAAATAAAACTACATATTTGTGGCCCATTTTTATGATTTACATCTTCAGCAGGAACAAATGGGCTTTGGGTTGAGTGCCCCAGACGGGGTAGGTCAGAAAGTATTGAGAGATGGACTAACACTCTGTTGGTTTTGGTCTTGTCATGGGATTTGTTGATAATAAGAAAAATATAACACCAACCTTTCACCAGTGGTCTAAAAATGCATTCTTGAATGGAAATGCACACGTGACAGTGTACACTGTGTCCCAGTGTTGGTCCCACTCTAAGCATAATCAGTTTTTATATTAATTAGAGAAACTAATGGCTTTTTTTGGGCCATTGTCACATTAGCTAATGGACATATTATCACTCAAATAGTGAACGGGGCATTTTTGTAGAAACAGACAGTTGCATAAACAGGCACTTTGTATGCAACGAGTCAGACTGGGGCTCAGATTTGAAACAATCCACTGTTCACTGCAGCCAAACACTGCACTTGTGAGATTGCAGAGTTAAGTTATTCTGCTTTGAGCAGTTTAACAGCCTTGTCTGTTTGGGCAGAAGGGGGAATATTTGAGAGCTGCATTTACTGATATTCTCTGGCTCTTGCTTCAGCTTCTTCTTCTGCAAAACTTTTATATTTTCTTCCATAATGATTCTCTGTTTGTCGGCTTGAGCCTTCAGATAAAACCATTTATCATCCTGTTTTGGTGGTTCAGTTTGGTTTAACGGTTCAGTGTAGGCAGATAATTGTGTTGATATGCAGTAAATGTCATCAAACAATGAAATTACTAGAATTAGGAAATCGCTTTTTTAATTATTCATAGTCAGCCCTCAGAAGCCTCTTTAGCCTTTTGGAAAAACAAAATGGAGGAGACATTAAGGAGACACAGGAAGAGGAACAGCACACTTGTCTTTGTTCCAGATGGACTGTGTTTCTACGTGGGATGATGCTGCCGTCAGTAATTTCACCTGTCATTACCCTCACAAATAGAAATCCTGGTTTAATCTGCATTTCCATCTCCCGATGCCTCTATTAGTACAAAAAACTAGAACTAAAGATTGGAAAAGATTGGCTTTTCATTCATTTAGAGACTCAGCCACACACTCACGCACACACTCTGGGTCTTCATACTTGAGAGTTTGTGATGTGCCTGTTCTGTCTTGTGGTTTTATCGTTGGGTTTGATCTTTATTTCCAGCCTTTGTTCTTTGTTAAACACTTTTTGATGTTTGTTTAAAGTGCCTTGGATATAAATCCGGCTTTGACTGGACTTAATTTTGTCATTGCATGAGATCTTTACCCTCATTTTTACCCCGTTTACTCAAATTTCCCAGAAGGCCTGTTTGAAAGAAAGTCAATGTCACGTCACATCTGAGGACCTTCGCATTGATCGACTTGATCTGAGATGTTTTTGTGCTTCATACAAATGAGCAACAGGCTTCAGAAGACGATAGAAGAGCCATCATGACAACAGAGCGCGATTAACAGACTCATGAGTGGAAGTTTCCTGGCTGCTAGTCAGACGTAATGAGCAAAGTGAAGAATTATGGTTCTCCAAGTGAATGAAATGAGCGTCGTGTGACTCATGCTGTGCTCTGCCTCTGAGTGGAGCCAGCAGGAGGCTCGCCCAGCACAGCAGCTGCTTGTCTCAGTGTCTAAACAACATCCATAACACACTGTACATCAACCACAAACTGCTTATGTTTTCAAATCTGTCAGGAAGACATATTGTCATCCTGCAGATTAGCTCCAACTTTAATGGAGTAGGAAATAGTTGTTTCATAGCATAATTTACATATTCATATTACGAATAGGTTGAAATTAAGCATGTACCCACTGAGGATTTTTCTAAGCCTCCTACTATTCAGTCAAGTCCATTCTCAAGTTAGAGAGAGTTTCTTTTTCTCTGAGAAAACATCAACCTCCTAATTTTAAAATCATGCAAATCATCTTTCCCTTTTAAATGTCCCAGCAAGTAACTTCAAAGCTGCATTAACTGTTTTTTTTGGCCAGTTGGGTGCAGCAGAAACAAGATGTGAACATAACATTGACATATTATCACCTTATAAAGTTTATATGGTGAACTTGTTAGCAAACAGACACATGACAACATTAGCATTCATTTTAAGTTGTGTCTGGCAACCTGACTTAATGTAAGACCAATATTTACTCTCCTTTAAGCTCTATTTTGGAGGGAAATATCTGCCTCTTTAGCTGCTAAATGCTCCACTATGTTCACCAGCTAGTCGCTAACTTTGTCTGTTTGCCGTTTGGTGCTGAGCAGGTAGTGTTGTGTCTTGTTTTGTTTTTTGTTGATTTGTTTTGGGTTTTTTTT
>NTHP01000153.1:1017604-1036180 GCA_003416845.1 Oplegnathus fasciatus
TTGTTTTCAGACGCAGCAGGAAGCTGTTTTAACTCACTGTACAGACACAGTTAGCGACTCGCTGGTAGTGGAGCAGCTAAAGAGTCACATACTTCCCTCAGGAGTTGATGGAGACTAAAAACAGAGCTAAAAGGAGAGTGAATATTTGCCAACATGTTCACCATATCAACTACGTAAGGTGATAATATATCAGTTTACAGCCTGTGAATATTCTCATTCATCCAGGTCATAATTATCTCAAGGAAATTGAATTGAACGCAACTGGATTTTTGGTTTTGTCTGTGAAGACGTTTCACCTCTCATCCAAGAGGCTTCATCAGTTCGTGCTTGTTTAACCAGGCTAGACTGAGGTGAGACGTCTTCACAGACAAAACCAAAAATCCAGTTGCGTTCGATTCAATTTCCTTGAGATATCAGTTTACAGCTTGCTGCACTGCGATCAGGTTTAAATCCGGTCAAAAAGTGCACCAAAAAAAGTCAAACATTCACTGGACTAAAAAAAAATGCAGTTAGACACGTCACTTTCCACAAATGAGTGTACAGTCGTGTGGTTTTGTGTTGCGTGTTTATTTGCACTTCACACCAGTGTAGAACTACGAAGATTAAAGAGGAAACTGTAATGTAAGGAAACCAGAAAAAGGTGGTGGTGATAAACAAAAATGGAGAAAACAACAGTAGCTGTGGTGAGAGATGAAAGCAGCTGAGGGAGCATTTAGAGGCTGTTTAACTCAACATCATAAATCATGTAACAAGCCTCTCCTTAAGACAAATCATGTTGAAGGCGTTGACCACAAGACAAACACAGAGACAAACAGCTAGAAACGTTTTTACAGTAGGCTCCATAAAGTCATGTGAGCACTCAGATCAGCTGCTGCACTGAAAGTTTGTGGCAACATTTCAGCCAGAAACCCTCTACAAATTTTAAAATTGACTCATTTTTTGGTACTGCAGGCACACAGAGTCCTTCCACAGACTGCACAGTACGCTACAGTGTTATATAATTTATACTATATTGCTGAAGTATCTTCCTGGAGCTGCACATTCACTTGTCATAACTTTCTGAATATCATTGAATAGCTTGCTAACTGCCATCAGGCTGTGTAACACTGGCCAGTCTGATACATGTACCGTATTATTCGCTGAGGGACTCGGCGTCCTTCAGGGGACACACACGACTTGAAAGATTTAAAGACGTCGGCGTGATATATTCTCGTGTTCGTACAGGGTTCAATCCACGCCTGATGGGTGGAAAGTAATGAACATGTCAAAAGACAGAAAGAGTTCATTTTAATATTCATCAGCTGACTGCAGACCGCTTGCAGTAGAGGAGGAAATGGAGTTCGGACAACATGAAACATGAGCGCAGCCCCTGATAAGTTCATTACTGAGGTGAGTTAAGGCCCCCCCAAGTTCGTCCTCTGAATTCTAATTAGCAGGTCATAAAATCTGTCCTCCCTTGTGGTCAGGGACAGGGTGACTGATTCCTGTTGTCCTTTTCTTCTTCTGTGGACTCACTGAAAGTCAAACAGTCTCAGCTCGTTGGCCAGTGGACATTTTACCATATTATTATTCCACTCATAATCATATTTCATCCTGTGCAGTCCAACTACTTCACAGTACACTGCTCAGCACTCACCATGACTCCTGGGCAGCTGATACTTCAGATATGTTTACACTGTATGTAAAGCCCAGTTTCTGCTCATAAACCTGTTAAGTTTAGTTTAGTTTAGTTAGTTAGTAGTTTGAGAAAATAATGTGGACTCGTGATCTGATTATTCACCAGCTTTTCCCAGATCTTTCAACTGCACCTCATGGGCTTCATCAGCATCAAGCCATGAGATCCATGAGATGCCGTTAAGAAGCTCTTGCAAAAGCTGGTAAATGAACTTTATTTTGACTGGTTTACTGGTTTATGTTACATTACATTACATTGTGTTGTGTTATGTTATGTTTCTTTGGTTATTTTACACAAATAATAATAAAAAAACATAATACATAACACTTGAAGCACATAAAAAAAATGTCCTTAATGGTCACATGAAGGCATCTCATTGACAAAAAGGGAAAGAAACAACATCCTCAAACAAATAAAACAAAGACAAATTAAATGGTGACAGCTGAAAATGAATTTAATCAATAAAGAAACAAAAATCATTCAGGTAAATTATAAACAGTTATAAAATAAAAACAATACATATGAAAAGATAAAACAATGATAGAAATAAAACTGGTGTAACAAAGAAGAAAATATACGGTGAGATAAAGTGTATGTAAATATCCTAAAGGATAAATCGGGTGATATTTTTCTTATCGTCAACAAATTCCATGAAAAGACCAAAACTGACAATGAACAGATCTTACTAACAAGACTGATATATCTTGTTCTTCTGTGCCATAGAGCTCCAAAAACTATAAAAACACATCAATGAGCGACACTGTTGCACTGAGCGACATGTTCCTTCATTACAGTGAACATCAGCATTGTAGTTTATTTTGAGTCGATCTCACATACACCATCCTGCTGCTGTAAATACCCACTAGAGCACCAAATGTGTATTACTCTGCAACTGAAAATAGTCCCCAACAAATGCACTATTTACCCCTGTTTGAGTAAGACCGTTTGCTCAAAGCTATGATGCCCAGCTGTTTTAGGAAATTATTATGATGATAGTATGCATTCATGACCTGAGTGTCACAGACAGGATAGGGAAGTCAAAAGGTGTTGAGAGCTGGACTAACACATTGTTGGTTTTGGTCTTTTTATGAGATTTGTTGACAGTAATACAAATATTAAATATCGCCTGCCTTATCCTATAAAATAATCACACTTATGCAAATGCTAGAAAAGATGCAGTAAAGACAGAAGACAAAAATATACTGAAATTAAACATCTGGCTCAACAAATAAGTCCAACCAACCATATGCGATGGTTGTAGTGTGCTGCTCTGTAAGTAATTCAGATTTTGACTCGTGGAGTAAGGCGACTGCAATTTGTGTTGCTGTCAAGTGACCGAACGTCAAGGACTCTTTCTGCATGAGCGCCTCTACGGTTAATTACATTATCTGACCTCAGATCTGCTAAATCATCACTGTAAAGATACATAAGTGACAGAAGAGGACACGAACAGTGTCTTCTGATGCATGAGGGGTCAACAAGTTATGGATTTCAGACATCCCATACACTCACATGAACCTGCCTATTATTCCTGAGCCTTCCTCTAAAAATACATGTTGACAAACAGCAGAGGCCCGCAATTAAAAGGCCTCTGCGACACAGTGACTGCTGCTGACGAAGTTCAGTAATTGTTCCCTTGTCATATAAACCTTGTAATTATCTCATGGAGATGGAGGCATCTCCCCTCTGCGAGGCTGTCAGGACTGTACAGAAATAGTCCATCTCTCTGCCTCCTCCTCCTCCTCCTCCTCCTCCTCCTCCGAAACAGCTGCAGCTCTCCGGAGAAACACCGGAGTCATAATCCTGCTCTGAAGCACTGCGCCTGGAGCCCTTTTCCTGACACTTTGTTTCAAATATAAACAGGAAGTAGGACCTGCATGGCAGAAATTGTGCCAGGAAGTATGTTGTAAAGTTAGGGAAGTGTCGAGGCCACCTTGATGTGGTTGGGATCAGAGGATTGGCTGTTCTACATGGTGGATAAGTGGGTAATAGAGATTTTGTTTCACTCTTTGAACATCAGTTATCATGTAAAGAGACATGGATTGTTGGAAAAAGCAAACAGATAAAGAAAAAAGGTCTCTGCAGCTGTTTGATTGATATTTGAAGCAGCAGAAGGTTACAGAGGAAGTTTTATGGCTGGAAGGTTTCCAGTTTGGACGTACTGACAGATCCTGGCAGCGAAGAGGAATTCAATTTCACATTGATTAAAATACATCTAAATGGCTACAGATGATGCTAATATATTTATATATGGAGGGCTAACAAGTGAAAATGTATTAAAAGTCTTACCCCTTAAATTACTGTACCTGGTACTTCAACATTTAATGGTATAAGTCATGTGCATATACACTTTGCTGGCACACAGTTTTTATATTTAAAGCTCTTTTACACGTCACTTCTACAACATACTGTCAGATCCATCTGCACCTGCAAAAGCTTCATGCTAACAAAGGTGTGTTCAGCCAGGTGTGTTCTGACCCGAATCTCACCAAAGCAAATTTATGGCTTGAGCTATTACATTAAATTTGTGCAGTTTGTGTTTATTCGCCCCAAACTGTCAACTGTACAGACTTCAGCTGTAACTAGCCAGCAAAGTACACATTAGCCAGGTTTCCACCCAAATTTTAAACAATTTTCCAGAAAATCTGCACTCACAATATTACTAGTTAGTACATCGAGATAAACAGTTGGTGGCGCTAATTCTCCAGTTGAGCACCAATAAACCGTTGCAGAATTTCTGCAATATTTTGACTTTTTTTTTCTGCTTTTCCACTAAGGTTTTTTTAAGCACAAATTGAAAATATGCATAAAAACAGCTGGATGGAAACTCACTAATTGACCATGTTTTGTGTTATGTGTTATAGGCCAGAAACTCCAGTTCTTACTGTTATTTTCTTCCAGTTTCTCTCCTGTTTTTTCTCATCTTTGTAGGTTTATAAAGCTGGTACTTAAAGATATAACGAGAAGGATTTGTCGGTACTGTTCAATTGAAAGTTGGCCCCTACTCCCCGGCTCAATGCGCACGTGCTTCTGGTGATGTCACGTGCTTACAATCTGGCACCTGGTCGCCACAGTTGCCAAGCCCACTTATTATAAGCGACTTTGGGCTTGTTTATCTGTAAAGTCTCTTAAAAATATTAGTAGTCGTTTTGTGTTTTTTTGGGCTTGTTTCTAAAGTGCAGTTGCTCATTTGGGCTTGCTCCCTATTTGTCTCCTTTGTCTCTCCACTATACCTGTCTAATAAAGCGAAAATGCCTTAATGCATGACAGTTGTTCGTCCTGTTGCAGGATCCGTCACAACCCGTTCCCTCCGCCCAGATCTTGTACATGGCTGCACATTTTTAAACAAACAGCTGTTTATACTTCGGTTAAAGGCGCACTCAGATGATTTTACATGTCAAAGTACTACTCAACCTGTGAAAACATAAAGTCACATAATGTCTTCTGTGGATCGCGAAGAGTTTTTTGTGTGAATTTTTCCAGTCAAGTTCAACTTTGACATGTACACTTGCGTCGTTGGCCAATAGCAAACCGTCCTGACAGTGGTGACTTTTGAGGGAACAGAGAGCTGGAGAGTCCAAAATGGAGGACACTATCGTAGCTTATTAGCTGTTTTGCACCATCTAATTTCCTCTGTCGACGTATAAACTGCTTCACAAAAGAGGAATGGTTTGCAGACAGTTATGAGATAGGTATAAATGGCATCATGGGAAGTGTAGGCTTTTGGGGCATGACCAATACTCCTATACCAAAGGGACTTAAAGTCAGGATAACTCAGTCTGTGCTTCATGGATTTTGACCATTTTTAAAAACTCTATTTTTCACAAATATACTACAACTTTATGGAAGTGCAACACTAAATCACTGTAGTACTTATTTAAACTTTTATCTATGTCCTGATGATCGCCCGCTTCTTATCCACTGTACATAATATTTAATGAGCAAAAATAGTTTGCTCCAAGCCATGAATTTTTGTGATATTAATATAATTACCTGCTGTGTCCTGATGTGTCTCAGCCTGCTGTTACATGTTAGATTTGTACATCTAAATTCATATAACAGAGACTGTCAGTGGTTGGAGGTGCTTTGTTGGGAAATGTCCACAACTGTACATTTTCTTGGCTTTTTTTATAACATGACATTGTTATTGTTTTTGGTGGATTTGCCTTGATAACATTTTAAAAGTTGATGAAGTTCTGAGACTTCAGGGTCGTGTTGTTTCAATCCATGTTTCCGGCGGACATGCTGCTGCCCTCAGACACAGAGGTAAATCTAATGTTACCGGCTAAAGGCCAAAACAACCCGTCACTACTGGTTAGAGGAAATGCTTTGATGCCACATCTGACTGTGCAGCCATAATACCACGCATGCCGATTACACAAAGCGCTGCGGGGCATTGCCATCGTCATTCCCCTGGTTATGTAACCGCAATATAAAGTGAGAACGTGGACCGATGCTAAAAGGTATGCTCCACCAGTCAGTAAAGTCTTTCTGAAAATGTTCTCACCGGTGCTCATAAATAACAAATATCCATACTCTGACATTTTGATTCTGCAGCAGTGAGGTAAAGTTTGTTTTGATTACCGTATAATGGCTGTAGACCTGCTTTACACAGTCTAACATATATAAACTCAACCTGAAAGGAAAAACATATTAACCCTGACCTACAGCAGAGACTTAACCTTCACAGAAACATGCCCGGCTTATTGCTCCAGGCCCGGACCCGGCTGTTATCTGGCTGTTTGTAGTGCGCTGCTGTTCGTCAGATATGAGCTTTTAGGGGTCAGACAGCTTCTGCCAGAGTGCTCAACTCAAAACTGACACAGTGTCAGTCTCTAAATCAGCTCGTAACGCACTCAGAGACCCAAGAGGACCTCACCCATGGTGGAAAGTAAATACATTTACTCAGGTGCTGTACTTCAGTAAAATTTTGAGGTACTTTTAGGTACTTTTGAGGTACATTTCAGAGTGAAATATTGTACTTTTTACTCCACTATATTTATCTGAGAGCTATAGTTACTAGTTACTTTGCAGATTAAGATTTTACTTGAAAAAATATGATCAGCCTCTAAATAATGATGGTTTGTTGTTGACTAGACTGCAAAACAGTGTACCAAGTAACTTCAAAGTTAAAATTAGCTCCACCTCGACTAACTACAACAGTAAAATGATGAATGCATGTTAATGCATCCGTAATAATGATAATAATCCAATAATGTAATATATATTATAATATAACAGTCTGAAATGAGGCCATTCTGTATATGAGTACTTTTACTTTTGATACTTAAAGTATATTTTGTTGATAATACTTTT
Organism: Oplegnathus fasciatus; assembly: GCA_003416845.1. Taxonomy (NCBI): domain Eukaryota; kingdom Metazoa; phylum Chordata; class Actinopteri; order Centrarchiformes; family Oplegnathidae; genus Oplegnathus; species Oplegnathus fasciatus. Next base: position 1,024,596 of record NTHP01000153.1, read on the forward strand.
ACTTGTAACAGAGTATTTTTACACTATAGTACTGATATTTTTACAAAAGAAAAGGATCTGAATAACTCCACCAACCAAAGTGTTTCAAAGTATTTCTATGTTGTGCTACTTTACACATAAACTTTTGATACAATAAGCTTATAAAATACAATATATGGCTAAAGATTAAACCAGTGGTCCCCAACCTTGGATTGTGACCAGTCACAAAAAAATCTGTCTAGCTGGGCTCCTTTGTCACATTTCAGATGTCTATGAGTTGTTTGCAGTTACAACAAAGAGACATTTCACCCTCTAAACTTCTCACATGGTTTCATTTAAATAACTGTTCGAGGCCCACAGAGATAAAATTATCCAATATTTCACAACAAAAGCAAAGATAACAGTATAAATTTATAGATTAGATAAATTTGTGTAGCAGAACTTTGTTTTTTCTTCTTCCCTGCGCCATTAATCATCCCACAACCCTTCAGATTTATCATGTGACCTTGGTCAGGAACCACTGGACGAAACTAAAACCAGCTACACCTCACCTAGCTACAAGAGTAAAATGTAAAAATCAGTTTTAACAATCTAATAATGTCATATATAATAATATATTAGTCACAGGGAACATTTACTTTTACTTTTAATACTTTAAGTACATTCTACTGATAAGACTTCTATACGTTTAAGTAAGTAAGATTGTGAATGCAGGACTTTTACTTGAGTATTTTTACATTGTTGTATTGGTACTTTTACTTAAGTAAAGGATCTGAGTACTTCTTCCATCACTGGAGCTCAAACTAAGGATGTACACAAGGATTAACTTGCAGCATAAAGTTATTACTCGTCACATTTTTGGCTCAGAAAAATGGCAAACCATCATCCCATCCCTTTCCTTTTCCTTTTGTCCTGCTCCTGTGAAGAGATTTAAGATGTACTTTTTTTCCCTCCACATGGACGTGTGAGAAAGGAATGCAGATGTCTAAACACACACACACACTCCCAAACTCACAGCCAGATTTTGCTCATTCTGCTGACCTGTGGTAATGTTTAAACTGGGGGTGTGTTTCATGTGTTAGTTTAGGGACTTTTAGATGAACCAAGAGGAGCAGATGTGTGTTTCGCATCAGGCGACGCACTCCAAAACAAACCATCAGATCCATGGCAACCACTGCACCGCTCATTGAGTTCAGTTTAAAGTTTTGGGATTTGAGTAAACATCAGCCTCCTCCTGACCAGAAGATTTCTGTCTTCACACCAACGCAAACCACAAGACACATAAAGGAGTGCATCAACACCTCGACGCTTAGATAAACACTGACATTCAACCATTTTACATCTCTTACATAAAGTTTTACAAACGTGATTCATCTCTAACGATAAGGAATGTATTTATTAGATTTTATTTATGAGCAACTCATGATTAAGCAAGCTCTTTATAGCTTATACATGCAGTTATGATTTATTAATTTTCCACAATACTTTAACAATACTAAAATGTAAAAAAGGAGGAGTAAAAAGTACAATATTTCCCTCTAAAATGTAGTGGAGTACAAGTATAAAGTTACATTAAATATAAATACTCAGAAATACCTGTACATTGGTGGAAGAGGTAATCAGATTTCTTATGTAGTGCAGTATGTAGTATAGAAATATGTCTTATGTAGTAGTAAGAAGTATTGTGAGATGTTGTAAATGTGTACATGTACTCTGTTAAAAGTCCTGCATTTAAAATTCCACTTGGTTAAAGTATTACCAGCAAAATGTACTTGAAGTATCAAAGTAGTACTCACTATGCAAAATAGCCCCTTTCAGAATGTTTAATTATGGAGCCTTCAAGGTCCTGAAAGATGATATATTTTTTTATACACACAAGATAATAATTTGTACACACAAGTTATTATTGTGTCCAACGAGATTAAAAATATTTTTTTCAGAACTTCAGGGGCTCCCTTGTTAGTTTTGTTGTGGGACAATTTGCAGCTTTATCACTCTTAGAATCATAAAGTTAATGAGGGTATGTGGAGGCTTTAATCTATAACAATGCATCATATTCAATAAGTTCATTGTATGTTTTGTTTGTAAAATCAAACTATAGCAGTAAAATAAATGTAGTGGAGTAAAAAGTACGATATTTCCCTCTGAAATGTAGTGGAGTAGAAGTGTGAAGTAGCATAAATTGGATATACTTACATAAAGTAGAAGTACCTCAAAATTGCACTTAAGTACAGTACTTAGTTGGTTTTGATAGGAAAACCCTTTTAGGAGCAGCACTTTAGTGGAGTTTCTTTTCATGCATGAGTCAAAAATTTGTGAGTCAATTACATTTATTCTTTCTTTAATGGACCTCAGTGTGTTTTTTCTTCTTTGCCCTGCTGGGATCTTTCTTCAGCCCTTATCCTGAACTAGCCGGCACACTGCAAACCCTGCCAGTATATTTTCCTGTGTTTATACTGCAGGGAGCGTGTGCTGCTATTTTAGTATCCTGCATACAGTGAGAAAGAGATCTTTGCATCCAGGCGAAGACAAGGGGCAGGGTTTTCTCTCTGGCACGACCGCAACGGTTTCCTGGAAATATACCTGCTGCAGACTGGAGGGGAGACACAACAACAAACCTTTGTGTTCATTTTTTATTTCTGTTTGAGCCACCATGTAATTATCGGGCCTGGGAGGAAGTGACACACAGCTCATATGGGTGGGCAGAGGGCGGAGGTAGAAAAAAATCTTTTCGGTGGACTGTAATCATAGCGGAGAAACAATTAGTCACTAAACAGTCATGCTTTTTGATGGATGTGTAACAGTGAAATGGACAACCGTAGGCTGAACAAAGGTAGAGTATTACAGCTGTAAAATATGGGGCCCGGCTCCAGACTAGCAAATTAGTCATAATGGTGAAAAATGTGAGTTTCCAAAAAGAAAATCATTCTCACCAAACTGAAGTCTTAAAATTCTAATGTTTGGTCTACGGCAACAACCAGGAAATGTTTGAACAGTTTATTGTTGTTTATTGTTGTCTTTGAATGTGACTGAACTATTCTGCTAAGTTAGATGCATTCCCAATGGGAAGGTATACAGTAAATATTCTAAAAAACCCCACACAATTTATGCTCGTGCCTAATATGAATGAGTGAATGTTTTTGGTGTTTAAACACTTTCTCTTGCGTTTGCTCTTTTATTTATATCATGAAATCTGCACAAAATTCAAATATATTGCAAAAAAAAAGTTATACTTGAAAATAAAATCAGCTCATGTTGTCTGCAGACATTCACAAGAATTAAAAATGAAGACAAGTTGTTATAGTATCATATACAGTAGATTACAGTAGAGGTTATTTGCATGTGTCAAAAGATGGTGTACAATATTTTTGACAAATTCTGAACAAACTATAAAAGAGTTAAGATCAGATAAGATCAACTCCCAAAGCTGCTGAACATAAGGAGGCCATGGCCATATGTAAGAAATGTTCTCATAATTGTGGATACACAATTTGAAATGTTGTGAGTTTTTGTGCATGAGAAGGCAGTTTTAGAAGGAAGGCAGACAGAAAGAAAGAAAGGTTAGAAAGAGGGAAAACAATAGCAGCCTCATTGTCCCGGCCTCCTGATTATCTTCCACAGCATTTCAGATTGATGAATAAATCATCATTACAAGCCCAAACAGAGGAATCTAAATCTCTTCATCTCCTTTATAGGATTTAATGGTCTAACCACATGGAGGACACTGAGGGGACACAGCAGCTCGGAGAACAAGTGCTGCCTTGTTGAACGCTCACCCTCGCACCTCGCTGGCGTCCAGTAGCTCAGCGAGCTCAGCGGGATCATATAACACTGCCTTGTTTTTCTCATGGATTTTTGTGGTTTGAGCAAAAACCCTCCTGGCCACCGTCCCGGGGATTTATATTCCAAAAAAAAGGACCCTAAATCCAAAAATGCCTCTGCCTCGTCCTGCATACTGAAGAGCAGCTCGATTCTCATATAATGAAACTTTCAAGGCAGAAAAGGCACTTTGCCAGTCGAGTTGATGTAATTCATCATTTGTTGGAGTGAGTTCCCATTATCATTATGAGATTCAACAAAAAATGTAGTTGCCAAAATGGAAATTAAATTGATTTATAGTGTGAATTTTGAGTATGGAAACAGGATAGAGGAGTGTGGGAAAGCAGACCTTTAAAGTTTCTGTTTGTGTTTGTGGTCGGCTGCTCACCGCTGAGGTGGAAACAGTGACTCAGGTTGAAGCCACGGACGTCCTCCCACCACGACGGCAGATAAAGAGACACGTCAATGATAGACAGACTCTCAGACAGTGGTGGACAGTAACTAAGTACATTTACTCAAGTACTGTACTTAAGTACAATGTTGAGGTACTTCTACTTTACTTGAGTATTTCCGATTTCCGATGCCTGATGAGTACTTTTACTTTTGGTACTTTAAGTACTTTTTGTTGCTAATACTTTTGTAGTTTTTTTTTGTACTGTGCTTGTTACTTACAGCTTACAGCTATAGTCACTATTATCTTGATTTTAAGTACAAAACATATGATCAATTTATAAAATATGATGCATTACAATAGATTAAAGGTCCTGCATACACACACAGGTGTTTTGAGTTATGTGGCTGATTAGACCTGCACAGGTTGCAAAGTTACTTCTGTTGGGATTTATGTGAGAGGAAAACTGACAGGAGCACTCCCAAGATAACTACTTTTACTTAAAGGATCTGAATACTTCTTCCACTCCTGACCATAGTACTTACACTTGATACTCTCATCGAGACCCTTTGTCTTCATCCCTGTAGTGGGATTGTTCTTCATCTTGGTGTGAAATATCTCATCTCTCAGACTGACTGTCACTCTCTTCGTCTACACTTACTTCACCTCCTCAGTGGCTCATGAAGAGACACCAGGACCGAGACCACTGCAACTCAGCACCATAAAACTGTGGCTTCACACCCACCTCCTTGACAACACAGTAAATTTCACTCCTTGACATACAGTTTTCTCCTTTTGTTTCCCCATTATGTAGCTTTAAAGTTGTTAAAATCTGACAGCATCTTACATATTCTGTATCCACTTGAAACTCAAGCTTTTTTACATCATTTATATGTCTGCATCATTCCATCAAACAAAAATATTCTAGATATCTTCATCGTTTTATACAGATTTACCCAAAAGTCAGCCATGCACGTTTAGTAACATGAGTTTGCATTGACTGACCCACCAACGGGGTTCTGCTTATTCTAAAATAATAAAAACAGTTGCTTTTAGAATAACATGCATTCGGTCGACATGTTCGGCAAAACAAGTGGCATCAATCACACTTTTCTCTGATCACGACAAACCGTCTTGGATTGTAAATAGTGAATTGTCAGCCGCATTTTTCCATTTTGAGAGTCAGAACGACAGCACATGATTGATGTGGACACAGACAGGAAGGTGAATGAAGGTAAATAATGAAATCCAGCACGCCACTCTGCAGGATCGTGTGCCAGCTGGCTTGAGACGGATCTGCAGCAGCAAAAAATTTATAGTTTATATAAACAGCTCAGTTTATAGTGCAGCAGCGGTAGTGCTTAAACTGGAACTTGAAGAGCGTTTTTGAATATTTGTTAATAAAACATTTAAAATTTTACTCTTCTTTTTCTTAAAGTCAGTTATGAATTGAATGCAGGTTGTATTTAAAGCAGGGGCAGGCAGTTTTAAGGAAAAGTTAAAAAAAAAAGCCAGAATTTGAAAATACAGCCCTCCTCCTGCAGCTCTCCCCTCTTCCCACTCTGTCTTAAGCCCCTCCCACCAGACGAGCACGGTGCATGCGCTTCATACGCGCACGCAACACAAGCTTGATCGATTCGCCAATATTGACACGTATTTTATTGCGTTTATTGTCAGACTCTCTTTTAGACTCTCTTTTTGGTAAGTCCGTCTTCCTTTATTGGGATTGCTTTGCAGTGTTGAAGCCAATGCTGGAATAACATTTTTTTCTACAGGATTTTCCACCATTGAATCAGGCTTTCACCATCTGAAGAGACGCGCATGTGAATCTGCATTTGTAGAACAGCCAATAGGAACGCCCTCTCTCTGAAATGACCTGTGATTGGCCAAAGTTTCCCATCACGGGCTAGATTTTCTAAAGCCTGAAAATAGAGCCAAGAGGAGGTGCAGAAGTGTAGTTTTCTCTCAGACCACTTGAATTGCAATATGCTGAAAATTTTATTATGGAATTTTTGCCCAATGATGCCAAAATAATGCCTAACCCAGCTTTAAAGATATAATCTCAAAGATTTTCATTTAAATAAATGTCAGCCACTATCCATCGCCAAATGAGGTAACACAATGGTGATTGAGCCTATGGCCCACTGATGAAAGCCCTTGCATTTGCAGTATTATGACCCGGGTGTCGTGGCGACTTTCTCAGAAAAATCTCAAGCGGCGCACAGTTCGGCTTTTAACAAGACTTTTAACACAACAGACTCGCTCTTCAAGTCACCTGTGTGTGAAGCGGTGTACTGTTTTTTCCGGTCTCTGATAGTGTTGTGAGTAAGCTGTTATTATGGCCGAACAAACAAAGAAAAGATCGATGACTACAGACGATTAAACTTGAAACTGAAACTGAAGTGAGGTCCAAAAACACACCTGCAATTACTGATTATCACCATAGATGCCGAAATGAAAATCTTCGAGATTATAACTTTAAGTCATAGAAACGACCTTCAGAAACAACTTTCAGTTTCAACCAAATTTAGACATTTAAAAGAACATAGACGTCTTTGCTGAGCGGGATCTACAGCCATGCTAGTGGCTCTGTGAGGCTGTACTTAGGCACTATGGTGATTTGAGCTAAATGCTAATGTTAGCATGCTCACACTTGGTGATCTTCTGACCTCTCCTCTAGCACGGGAAAAGTTAGAACATCACCAAAGTCATTAGAATACATCCTATAGAACATTTTAATATCTGTTGCAGATTTCATGGCAATCCATCCGAGTCTTGTCTTGATATTTCACTCTGAACCACCAATGTCAACCTCATGGTGGCGCTGGAGTTAAAGTTAGGGCATCACCAAAGTCAGTAGGATTCATCTTTTGGGGACCATGAATGTCTGTACAAAATTTTAAGGCAACACATCGAATAGTTGTTGAGATATTTCAGTCTGGACCAAAGTGGTGGACTGACATTGCATCCACAGAGCCACGCTGCCAGCATGACTAACAAGGAGGCTGAAATCCTTCTATGGAAAATCTTGTGTTATCATACAGAGTCCCAGCATTCCTCTGTTGCTGCAGACATTTAAGAACTTTCCTGATAAAGTGAAAACAGGACAATAGCAAACCACATGGACCAGAGCGAGCTAAATGAACAAGAACCGAAACCACTAAACCAGCAGCGGTGCCATCTGCGTTCACTTTACACTGCAGAACAATAAACCAGCCGACTGCCCGTCCAGTGCACAGATATCTGCATGTGCCCGATAAATCAAAGCCAGTAAGGCGGCGTCAGTTCGAGCTTTTATCAAGCATCTGCTCTGTGCACACACAACTACAATCCCACTGCAGTGAAACATCAGAAGGGCCTGCAGCAGGCTGGTAACAGCAGGGGAATCCCTCCCAACACCTTCCACCCTCGGGGGGGTGAAACAGAGCGTGCAGAAGGCTACTCAAGCTGCAATGACAGCACTGATTAGAGATCCACTCTAGAGGCCGGCTCCCCTCTTAATCCAGGGGGAGTGACACCACTCAGGAGGGGGGATGTAACTCCACGTGGGAAATGGGAAGCCCCAGGAGAACAAATGGAAGCAGATGTGAACTGTAGCTTTACATTTGCAGCATTAAGGGCTGCTGTACATTTCCTGTCACCTGCTCCTTGAAGTGTAGTGCTGTGATATACTGGTGGTCCATATTCACGTCTGCTGTTTGTCCTTATTCTCTTGTTTTATTGTTTTTCAGCTTATTTTTATCTTCTATTTTATATTGCTCTTTTAAATCCTGTTTAAATGCGTCTTTTTATATTGGCTTGAGTTTCTTTTCTTACGGCCTTTTATGTCCTATCTAAAGCACTTTGAATTGTTGTTGAAAGGTGCTGTACAAATAAACTGGCCTTACAGTTTGAACATAACCCAAAATAAATGCAAGAGTGACATCTGCTGGCAAGTACCGGAGCTCATTATAATATATTTTTATTTATTTTCATCTATTTTTATATAAGATTTGTTGTATTAATTATTAGACAATACTATGCAGAAATGTACATATAATTTATTGTCCTTTTATCTAAACAAATCACAGTGATCACACTTGTACATGCTTACAACTTAATTAATGTGTAAGTTGGTTGATCTTTGTGATAAAGCTGTCTCCCCAAACTGTGCACAATAATGCAAATACTATGAAGCAAACACTATACAGTGGTAGACAGTGGTAGTACATTTACTTTACATTTTGAAGTACTTGTACTTTACTAGAGTATTTCTTTTTGACACTGCGTTATACTTCTACTTCACTACATTTTGGAGGGAAATATTGTACTTTTCATTCCACTATATTCATTTCACAGTTATAGTTACTGGTTACTTCCCAGATTAAGATATGATACAATAAACTATAACACAATGTTATTGTTAAAGATTAAACCGGTGGCGCAGTTGGAGCCTCTTGTCCAATTTCAGATGTCTGTTTGTTGTTACCAGTTTTACTGAAGAGACTTTCCCCTCTAAGCTTCTCAAATGTTTCATTTAAATAACTGTGTTTGAGGCCCGAAGAGGTCTAATTATCCAATATTTCAAAAACAGCAAAAATTTCCAAAAAATGAATACAGATTTGTGTAGAAGAACGTTTTCTTCTTTCCTCTCCTGTTCACCGACCCCTAGGTTGGGAACCACTGGCCTGAACTAGTATATAAAGTATTTAAACAAGCCCCACCTCCACTAACAACAGTAGGAAAATGCTGCTTACACATTGATACATGATTATCAACAATACACACCTGTCATTTTTCTGCAAAAGCAGTACTTTTACTTTCGATACTTTAAGTACATTTTTCTGATCATACTTCTATACTTACTTGCAATGAAGTATTTTTACATTGTTGTATTGGTACTTTTATTAAGGATCTGAATAATTTATCCACCACTGCTGCAGTACAGTATGTACTAACCTTCATATTGTATTATTTTGGCAAGTGTTTCTCTAAAGATTTAATACTTTTGTTTTTCAGGATGTTCCCGGAGCTGTCTCTGCACACTCTACAATTTAAATGTTTTCCAGCTGTGAGCAACTCTTCTATTTCCTTTATGCATCACTGATGAATATAAATATTGGAGGTTCATATTTGTGTCAGTTAACTATTGGAAGCATCAGAAGTAGAAAGAGTGAGACTGTTTCCAGAGTTAACCCTTTATTCAAAGAAATGTTCAAACAATAAGGAGCACAGCCAGCTCAGAGTAAAGTGTGAATGCTACAAGCCATACATAGTGGTCGGGTAAAAAATTACAACCTGTTTCAACCGTCACTGAAATGAGTAATTAGCTTTTTGGAACAGAAAGCAGCATAAAAATAAAACAAAGTCTATCAGTCATTATAAGCCTCATCAAAATAACACATGTGTATTAAAAACACTGGTCGTACACACTCACACACACACAAACGCACTGCTCTTTTTGCTTTACAAGACTGAAATGGATACAGGCTGCGCTTAAGAGTGGCATTAATATTTTAAATAAGATGCGTAAAAGTGCTTATGTGTTCATGATTTCAATGACAAACCAATGCACACAAAATGGCACTCATTTAGATTAACTAACCACAGATGTTCAGGTTTAATTCTGCATTTTGAGCCTAAAAAAATTCCAATTAATAGTGGTTAAAACAAGATTACAGTAGGATGAATTACGACTCCCTTTGTCGAGCATACAGCTTCATTTAAGTCCTCTTACTGCTCTGCAAAGCAGAGCAGCGTCAGGACGGATGTGCCAGACTTGTCTCTATATAACAATTTATAAAAGAGAGCTTGAGTCCCTAAATTGTTCCTGTCATTAATTGAATTACAGCATGCACACACTGTACTGTAGACCTGCTGACAGGTCGACAACACATCTGGGTTCATTGAGTAAACATCCTTTTCATAATTAGAGAATCACAAGTAAACATTAGCAACAAAAAATAAAATAAACCCTCTCACCGGTTGATTGTATGATACATTAGGGACATACAGTATCTACAGAACAACATTCACCAGGCCTTTTATTTGGAGTGAATATTGTTCCGTTTTTAAAATCAGCATCTACCTAGCGTGGTCCACTTTTCAGCAAAATGGCAAGAGTGCAGCTCAGTCAAAGTTTTGGTGCGATTACTGAGCAAAAGCACAGATTGCTGTAAGACGGGTTCCTGCCCCAAACGTACCTGTGCTGAGAGGAAAACGACTGGGCTGTGTGCCACGTTACAGTTATAATCCTTAAGATGAAATCCAACCCTGTTTTTTTATACTATTTATGGTCTGTTTTTTTCTGCTATAGCCTTTCAAAGTAGTTGTAGTATATTTCGTTGTTCGTGGCGGAGTCCGCCATTCCCGCACTGGTTTTAAACAGCCTTCACACGCACAAGAGATTTACAGGGAACAAGGAGTGTACGTAATCCAGCGTTATTGTTTTTCATTTTATTATTTATTGTTATTGTAGCAGAGCTGGATTAACTTACTGCTACTTCACACCAAACAATTCCTACTGCTGCTGCTTCACATTAAAAGCATTCAACTGCCAACTCAAAGGGAGGGCTTTTATTGTGACGCAATGCATTTGTCACCAAGGTTAGCACGGGCCACGACTGTTCATCTAAAATGCGTCTACGAAACAAGACAGCAGTCATTTTCTGCATTTTATTCGTCAGTGGATTTAAATTTTTGCAATGGAACAAGAAGGAGCCGCCACAGAGAGCTCAGGCTGCACACCTCCAACTTCTCAGCCAGTGTCCTGCTGTTGTGCGGAAAACTACTCGCGCCGTCTGCAGCATGAAATCAGATCGCGGTTGCAGTTATTATCGACTGACTTCTTTGTTAAAGCAGAGTTTGTTTGGCTGCACTGTAAACAGATACACCGGTCACTCTTCCGCCGTTTTTCTGACAAAGCAGCTGTTCAACGAGTGTTTGCTGGAACATTTTGGGGCCATTTCTTTTCACTTTTTCCTCCATTATACTCTGAATGTGGAATGGTGTGTGAATATTGTTATGGTGGTTTGAACTGTCATGGTTTGTAAAATATATGCAACATAAAATAACTGTATGTATACGTTAGCTGAACAGTAAAAATGTAACAAAATAAACCTCAAATGCAAGCCTGGTATAATAATTCTGAGATAAACATATAATAACACACAAATCTTTAAAAAACGATGCATAGCATAAACAACATTGCAAAATCCATCTCTGCTGCACTTCATACCTAAACCTCAGCCAGGCGGTTTGTTTCCACAAGTGGAAACAGGTGTCAGGAGTGTTTCTGGTTTTTCCAGGTGGAGCCTGCTGCTCAGGCGGAGAGTCTGAAGCGCTCCCGTTAAAAACGAGGGAAGGAGAAGAAAAGAAGCTGGGGGCCCAGAGGAGGAGGAGAAGGGGAGGTTTGGGG
>NTHP01000153.1:1047345-1161852 GCA_003416845.1 Oplegnathus fasciatus
GGGTCACAGGCTTGATGCAGTTATTGCAAGCAAAGGATTTGCAACTAAATATTAAGTCTTATTAACGTTAATCTATTTTAAGTGTTAAGTCTGTTCCAATACTTTTGCTCACCTAAAGATTTGGTATTCCGTTACAAATAATGCTATCTTCTAAGTTGTGTATCAGATCCAGATGTAAATAAAAAATAAAATAATGGAAATAAAAGCTGAAATGTTGATCTCTTGTCTCATATTCATCTCTTGATGTCAAACCCAAATGTTTTCAGACTACAGCAAAAATACAGGAATTGGCCTCACTGTTCCAATACTTTTGGAGGGGAGTGTATGTGATCTTCAGCTATATATGCAGCTGGTAAAGGTGGAGCTAATTTTAAGTACTTTACATACTGTTGGATAGCTTAACCTATAATAATATATCTTAATTTATTAATTTATTGATTTATATTTTGTATCAATAATCTGAATCTGCAAGTAATTCAGCTATAAAATAAATGTAGTGGAATAAAAATTACAATATTTGCCTCTGAGATGTAGTGGAGTAGAAGTATAGCGTATCATAAAATGTAAATACTCAAGTGCAAGTACCTAAAAATTGTACTTGAGTAAATATAGTTAGTTACATTTCACCACTGTTTATTCTCATTTATTGTAAATGTTTATTACCAGCAGGTGGTGCTATTGTCTCTAAAATAACTCATAAATGAGGTAGACGTGACTGTTGCATGTGAGAGAAAAGGTAAGTATATGAATGTATTATAGATATATATATCCAGGTATATATTCACCTACTGTATTATGCTGTAGTGAATATGTCTGTGTGAGAGACAAGACTATGGCTGCAACTAAAAGTATAAAAAAAAATGTGAAAAATGCCCATTACAAGTTCCGAGAGCTCAAGGTGACGTCTTCAAATGTTTTGCTTTGTCCGATTAACCCAAATATATTCAGTTTACTATGATGTAAAACAGAGAAAAGCAGTAAATCTTCACTTGGGAAGCTTTAACAGGAGAATGTTTGCAAATTTTGCTTAGATATACACTGATTAATTTTGTGTTGAACAACTGTTTCAGCTCTATAAAGTATGCATGTGCCAATTAATTTATGGTATGTAGGTTTAAGCTGTAGTGGAGCAGTATGGAAGTTGAGTGAGTGAGCACAAATCAAATTTTCAGCATTAATCGATCTGCAGACAGATTAATACATTTATGCTCCGGGTGAATTTGGATAGCAAGTTAGAAAAGAGTAGTCAATGTTTTGATCCAAGAGCAACTGTGTCATTTGCTCAGTATCTTCAAAGCTGCATGAGCTAAGTGTTTTGCATTTTGCATCCGTACATGCAAAAACCCACTGAGAGTAAAATCCATTTGATTTGACCTGGAGGTGAAGTGAAATCCTATTAGATCCCGCCTAGTAATGTCAAGATATATTCTTTTTTTTTCTCAGCATTTTCATTTGTCTAAAAAACTGTTAAGAAAATATTATCTCATAATCTCAAATACTTAATCTGCTAAAACGTACATCTGTCCATCCATCACTACATCCATTTCCTGTCACATTTCTGTGTCGCAGTGGCAGCAGGTGAAGCAGACATCTTTCTTTCCAGCCATGTCCTCTAACAGGTGTTCCCAGATAAGATGGGATATACTTCCTTCAGTGAGTTTTGGATCTTATCCGGAGTTTTGATTTGCAGAGGACACCTTCCTGTGGATGCCTCTGCAGGGAGGCAATCCTGACATTTAGGCATCCTGATCAGATGCCTGAACCACTTGCTCTCCTTTTAATGTGAAGATCTACAGTACTTGTGCTTTTTCCAGATATATAAGTTCATCAAAGGATTAGTTCAGATTTGTTTTAAATTTACCCTGTTGAAGCTTCATTTTAGCTTTGTAATGCATTTTTTTTTTACAGAACGACGACTGTGGACTTGTCCTCCATTTTTTACAGTGAAGTCCTGCTAGGGAGTGATTGCTTCAAGGCTAGTATGGAAGAATTGATTACAGCTGTCAGTAACTCTTTCAGCCTTCATAGCATGGCATATGAGTCTTGTGTTAAGATAGTCCTAATCTGTCCTGTCCCTAACCCTAACCCAATTGTTCCCAATCTCTCTGGCTTGTGACCCCTGTAACTAAGTACATTTACTCAAGTACTGTATCTAAGTACAATGTTGAGGTACTTGAGTATTTCCATTTTATCCTACTCTATACTTCTACTCCACTACATTTCAGAGGGAAACACTGTACTTTTTACTCCACTACATTTATTTGATAGCTTTAGATACTTTGCAGGTTCAGATTTTAGTACAAAATATAAATCAGCTAATCAATTATGATATATTACTACAAGTTAAGCTACCAAGCAGTATATTAAGTAATTAAAATGAGCCCCACCTTTACCAGCTGCAACATTAAAGTGATGTAAACATTCATGAATCACTAATTATAATCCAGTAATATATATTTTTCTGAAATGGGCCATTCTGCATAATAAGTACTTTTATTTTTGGTACTTTAAGTATATTTTGATGCTAATACTTTTTAACTTTTACTTCATTAAGACTTTGAATACCACTGCTTTAGCCTGTCCCTGAGGGTAATCCCAGACGCCCCGCAAAAGAAAACATACTTTGACTACTTATATCCACAGTGTCTTTCTTTTGGTCACAGAACATGAACATAACTGATGGCTGAGACATAAATTGACTGGAAATCTCAATAAGCTTCTTCTGCAGGAGGTCAAGTATCTCAGGGGAAATACTGAGAACACATTTCAATCTGAGCGCAGTCCAGGACAAAATTTTGCTCCCGAAACCTACAAATCTGTCCTCCACTCTCAAATCCTGACCTGCAGATTGACAGCTTGAATTAGTTTTTTGTGCTCACTTAGTTTTGTCACTTATAAACTTCCACATTTTTGAGTGTGTGCCAGTTTGTGTTTGTGCGAGAGCGAGAGAGTCAATCAGCCCGCCTGTGTTTCTCTGCATGAGAGGATTTCACTCTGAGTGAATCTGCAGAATGAGAGCAGTTATTATTGCCGGGAACCTGCAGGCAGATTGCAATGGCAGCCAGTTATCAGTGCACCTCACACTCTAAAAATACCCTCCAGATGACATCCTTTTGTGCCCCTACCATCGCCCCCTTTCTCCAGCCATCAGCTCTGCTCCACTTACAGCGCAAAATGAATCTCCTTCCTGCTCAGCAGTCATCTGCTCTTCTCCTTCAACTTAATGTGGCAGTGAGGAAAATAAGTGGCAGACCGGGGAGTTGTAATGCTGTTTTGTGTTATTACCATTACTGCACTCAAGCTGCTGCTGGTTGAAAGCAGGCACACTGTGACATTTTCTCTCTTTTTTTAGCCCTGACATTTGGTCAATCTGTCGGTCCAACGCTTTAGTAAAATATCTTGACAACCACAGACTGAATTGCCAAGAAATTTGGCGCAGACATTCCTGGATGAACTTAAATCGGTTATACGTTGACTTTTCATCACACTATCGGTGCCTTCAGGTGGGCTCCGTGTTAAGAGTTTATCTGAAAGACCCGCTGATGTGATAAGATGTTGCTCAGCCGTGGAAGATTTTTCTAATTTTAAATTTGATTTGCTGTCGATTAAACTGTTGATGGCTGGCCAGAGGCTGATTGTTGCCATGGTTACTGCTCTGCTACAGTACAGCCTGTGAATGCCAGTTATAGACAATGTCTGCAGTCTTTAAACTATTTTTCTATAAAATCTTCTTCTTTGGGCACAAGTGGATACATTTCTTAACCCACCATGTGGACCTTGAGGTGAGATTGTTTTGTCTGCTGCTGTTTCCAAGGTCGAGACTGAACTTTGAACCTCAATTTTTAATGTGCTCTGAAAGAAAAGGTAATTTGAACACCTGCAATTCCATGACACTAGCAAAGTCTATCTCCTGATGAAGATCATGTGATATAACTGGAAGCTACAGGAGCTGGTTGCACCACCTCATAAAAATAATGTTGGCTTGCTAATATGAACCGTTTAGATTGAAGGGTAAAAGATGTAATGAAATGGACCTAAATGCACACTCTAGTAACATTGGTTAGATTATCGTAGTCCGATATTTCCCATTCATTATACACTACATGTGAATGTACACACATAAATAAAGCAAACTCGTATCCACATTTAGAAAGGATTGTGAGATTAGTTTAATATTTTGTTTGGGCCATTAAACTGTTATCTTTGGAAGTTCTGTCACAGTTCATGATGCTACAATGATTTACTTTACAGATGTTTCTTGCTTTTGATTGTGCAGCACTGCAGATGTTTTGTAGCAACCGATTTACACATTCCTTAAGTCTTAACTTGCTAAGACATTTCTTAGGTTTTAATGGTGCAAACCAATTTAGCGAATTACTAGTTTGAAAATAACTTGTAGTTGGTAAGTTTAGGAAAGACGTTAATGGGAAGCGAATAGCTGGTGCAACCCAATCCTGAACAGCCACTTTGGACCTTGAGGTCCATTTTTGTCAGCTGCTTTTTCCAAGGTCAAGACTGAACTTTGAACCTCAACTTGTAATATGATCATTTCAGATTAATATTCAGTGTCAAATGTCAAGTCAAGTGAAGTTTATTTGTGTAATATCTGAGCAAAAACAGTTCCTGATACAGCTGAAGCTGTCTTACAAAAAGACTAAACTCTTAGCACAAAGGGAAGGAAATGGTAGAAACTTCAAAGAAAGATCTCCTCTCCTCAGACAGCTGGAGGTGCCATAGTAGAAAATGGAATTGTAATATAACAATAGGATTACACTGTAGTTGGTCCAGTACTAATGTAACAAATCCAAAACAAGATGTTTAGTAAAATAAGTCCAAGAAATGAGTCCAGTCAATTAAGTCCAATGGAGAAAATCCAAGTCCATATTATGAGTTGTACTTTGGTGTGTAGCCATAATTGAGATCACGTAGAGGTACGCAGTAATTACTGCAAAATAAAATCCATCATTGTGATTATTGTAGAAGCACAAAGTATAGCAAGGCTCCCTACTGCAGCACAAGTAGAGGTTCAGAAAATCAGCTCTGAGATATTGTTGCACCTCATCGATGCCACAGCAGCTGTTTTCCATCAGACGCTTGACAGTCTCGACCCAAACAGAACAGCAGTTTTTCTCTCTCTAAAGTAGACATATGGGTCTCTTGAAAAGACAATTTAGTGTGGCGAGTGTTGTGCGGTTTTCACAAATATCTGTTGACTTCAAACGCCACAATGACAAACCAAAGTCCTACATTTGTGCAGTCTATGCACTAAATTACAAATTATGAAATATTAAAAGAAAAATGTGAAATGTTGTGATCACTGTGTATGTGTGTGTGGGCGGTTGTGTTCTTATGAGCTGCAGAAGAGTACAAGCAGCTGATGTGACCTATTCGCTGTGGGAAACACTCAGATGTTGAATTATTGATCTCCTTACTATACAGTGTATGCTCAACAAAGGATTCAGCTCTCTTAGAAGGATAATGTGCACATTTAGTTGGAGTTCATTTGTGCCTTGAAAATTACACTTTTGATTTATTAGAGTTGCATTCATTGATTTTTTTTTGGCCACTTGTGGGCAGTGGAATAAACATTAAACCCAACATTGACATATAAACATCGTATAAAGTTGATATTGCAAACATGTTAGCCAACAGCAGATGGCAATGTTAGCATTCATTTAGAGTCTTTTGTCTGTCCACCTGATGAATGTAAGTCCTTCACTTTCCTTTTTAGCTTTGTTTTGGTCTCCACCTACTCTAACTTAGTTGCTAAATGCTCCACTATGTTACTGCTAGTCACTAATTTTTGTCTGCTATGCCGTTTGGTGCTGGGCAGGTAGTGTACGTTTGGTTTATCAACGCCGTCTGGCAGAAAACAGCTGCCTCTTGCTGCAAGGTTGATTACAGCGCAGACACTGAACCAAAATAGTAGCATTTCAGACTGTAAATCCAAAACAATGAGCTGAAAGATGCTAAAACGTCTTATAATTCTCCGTTGGTTCATACAAGCAAAATTTTTCACAATACGTATTCATTTTATCCATTATTAATGCTGAATAAAATATTGATTAGTGCATCTTTACAGACTATTAACTGCACATAAAGGCTACACCTGCTGCACTTTTTCACACTCTTTGCAGCACCAGCAGGTGTCGATGCTTGTCTTTCTGGCAGCCACAATGATTTCCATTCTGACGTATATTTTCTTTTTCAATATTTTCAAGGTTACTTTCTTTACCACAGCTCAGAGCAACAACGTTCTTACTTACAGCAGCCCTACAGCTGTATCTCTGCATGAATGTGAAGGCCATCAGTGGGCAGCTCTACATTTTATGTGCCACTGTACTGTCATACAGCTCTCAGGAACTGTTAGCATCCACGTGACAGCTGATGGATTCCAGTAATTTCAAGAGTGATGAGTGAGAAGTGGCACAGCGTGGGAGTGAGGAGGTAGAGCATGTACTCCAATCACAGCTGAGCCTCTCAAACAGTGGCTGCACAACACTTTCCAATCAGTTTCTCTGGGTTTTCCATTTCTTTCTGTCCCCAGATTTTTTCTCTATTTTCACCTGAACTCACTCATAATGAATAACAATCCACAGCTTGAGTAATGCTCCTGTCTGCCTCTCTTTACTTTCCTTCCCTTTTGTGATAACAAAGTGGTTAGGATGTGTTAGTGACATGATTTCTTCAGCATAGTGATACTGCATCTCTGCACTATCCACCACTGTTCAGCTGTAGGCTCTCCGCCCGCCTTGCAGATGTGGAGGCACTTGAGTGGGTTAGGTCAATCAAAATAAGCAACATATTGGCTGTACTTCATGCTTAGTAGCAGCTGATACAATATTCAAAATATATTCACAGTTAAGATTCAGATTAATTCACTACAATGATGATAGCCATGGATATAATAAACCCTGTCAGAAGTGCTGCTGTCAGTGAAATCCAGTTTAAAGCTCCATTAATCAATATTTTTATATTAACAATGAATCAAATGTACTGTATGGCTCAGTCTCACCGTTCTCATCAGCATCATTTCCAGCACCAGCAAAAAGCGAGACCAAACCAGAGCTAAAAGAAGAGTAAATATTGGATTTATCCGTCAGGTGGCCAGAAACCTGACTGGAAAGACAGCTTTCCACCCTGCCCTCGAGTGTGGCTGCTTTGAACACCTATGAACATTTTCGTATGAAGTCTTTTTGGTCATACCCTGGTCTTAATGTTGCTCTGTATTGTTGGATGTGTAATTAGGTGAGTGGTCATTAGCACATTAGCCAAAACATCTTTAAAAGGGGATGAAAACTGTGTGTCTGTCAGCTTGTTTTGGAGTTTTTCTGCCCCCTAGTGACCAGAAATTGATTAATGCAACTTTATGCTTAACTTTCACATCTCAATCTATTTTATCTGTGTTAATGTGAAGTGTTAATAAAGTTTGTACGGCCTGTAAATGGAGAACAGCATTAATTCAGTTTGTAATTTCAACGTTTTCCAGATTAGGTTCTGCATGTGCTTCTGGGGCCAGATAATCATTGTTGCATTGCTCTCTTCAACAGTTCTGGCCCAGCTACATCAGTAATGTCAAGGTGGCGGCATCAAGCACACTGTGATCAGAAAAATCACCTCACCTGATCCACTGAGTGCACTAGGAAGAGTCAGAGGGTGTTTGTTCTTGTTCCCTCTTTATAATGGTGTTGTGTCAGCAGAATCAGGGGGAGGAGCTCAGCGACACAGATAATTTTTCCCAGTGGACCATCGAGGACGACTAGACATACCTGAGAGCAGGAAAGCCTAATGTGGCAATTACAGTTAAATACCAGCTGTTCCAGGATCCCCATCAGCATCTGGAGCCACCGGAGCGGTCCTCATTACCTGTGAGATTTCATATTTTGCCCCGTGTCCTCTCATACATCTTACTCATTCGCACAAATGAGGACTTCCTGTGGTTCAGACTCTCCAGAGACATTCACTGCCAACTGCTCACACATTACAAGCTTCAGGCGGCGTGGTTACACTCCAGCTGTTGCTGTACCACACAACATAATTCAGTGTACTGTGGATAACTACATTTGATGTTAATTATGTGACAATACGTCTTGTAAGAGCAATCAGGTGTTGATTAACACGTTTTTAAGTGTTGATTCATTTGAAGTCTAATTTTCTGGGACAGTTTCAATTAAAGCAGGGAAACCTGGACTCTGCTTACCACCTTAAAAATTGGTAAATATAATTAATTAAAGCGGGTCTTGAATATCAATAAATCCAGATTTAGATTTAAGTTTTTAATGTAGTTTTAGAGGTTTTTAAAACTTTGCAAGCAAGATTGTGCTTGTGAGTCTATTTTCCATATATGAGTTTAACTTCTGCTGTGAAATTTCTCTCTGTTTTTACTCTAAATGGCTTTAAAAGGGCATAAAAATCTTTAACATCCTAAAACTTGCAGACGCTGAGAGATTAGTCATTCTTCTCCTCTCATTTCTATCCAGAGTGCCATTAGTGAGCCACGCGTGAAATGGGAGCTGTAAAAAAGAATGTAAAAAGTTGATCTTAACATACAATTTCAGTATTTTATTGCTTTCTACCAATTCCCCAGTTTTTCTCCTCAGTGTCACACCCAAACTACAGTAATTGCCTTTGTAACAGAAACAACGCCTCCTGCTCGTCTCATAAAAACTATAAATCACTCTGCATCCCTAAACCACATTAGGGATTCTGCAACATAATGCCTTTTCTCATTTGTGAAGTCAGAACAAACAGTATCTCCAGTCTTCAGCTCAGCCGCCTGTAGAAGTGTCAGAGTGTCAAGCTATTGAACCCTCTGGCCTCTGATTAATGAGTCTCTCTCCTCGCTCAGCCTGCAGCCCTCTTTAAGTGCCACTGGGTTGTCATTTGTTTTCTTGTCTGAGTTACCTGAGGGGACGGTGTTGGATTCAACACATATGCCACATTTGGATGTGTTGCACACTGGATGATAGATGGTTTGTTTCCTGATGGTATACATTAATTATGCTCCTCAGATAGGCACTTAGAGAGGCGCCACTAATTACCAAACACTTCTCTGAAAAATAAGCTTTGCTCAATTGCAGCAACATGTAGAATTCATCAGTGCCAGCGTGGTTAACCCCTCAAAACTGCTCTCAAATGCAGCAAATGTGTAAATGTTTCACTTTAAGTGCTGGGAATTGTAACAGTTAATCTGAGAAAGGTCTTAAAAAATGGATGAGGATTCCCGATGTGCTTTCAACCCCACTCCCCTCCCCCATCTGGTATCCTAATATAACAACTAGTGATCTATTCTTGACCATTAGCCCAGTCGCACCAGCTTCTTGTAAGTTCAAACTCGGCATAAGTGTTTACTGAGTGGAGATTTACACATTAATTAAGACGGGTTGCAACACACAAACTAAATGTTATGTAGAAATTAGTTTAGGACCGCAACTGGTGATTTATTTTTACAATCGATTAGTAATTTGGTCTATATAACATCCGAAAACAGTTATAAATGCCCATCACAGTTTCCTACGTTCCAAGGTGAAGTCATCAAATGTCTTTTTTGTCTGACCAACAGTCCAAAAATATTCAATTTACTTTAACGTTACAAGGAAAAGCAGCACATCTTCACACTTGAGAAGCTTAAACAAGAGAATGTTTGGATTTTTTTACTTTAATAAAAATGACAATTAATTGATTATCAAAATAGATGCAGATTAATTTTCTTTAAATTGATTAATTGACTAATTGTGCAGCTCAAGATCAGTTGTTACTAAAATGTACACCCAGTAACTGCAGGTGAAACTGTCACGTAGCAAACTGAACCAACAGACGTAGCTAACGTTGGCTTGCTAATATATGACCCCTTCAGAGTAAATAGAAAGGGAGATTATGTATAATATGGTCGAGACAGCTGACCTGACAATTGATTTAATAATGATGTAAATTGGGAAGTGGATTGAATACATTTTTTTTTTTTAAATAACACAACATGAACCAACTGACAAAACGTTAGCTTGCTAATATACTATAGTACTAATATACTATATACTCTTCATAAAATCAAACTAAGATCATACTAATTATTTACACCTACTAACTGCTAGGTTTAACTTCCGCAGTATGCTAAACGAAAATGATAATGTTAGCTTGCTAATTAACTTTTAGAGTGAAAAGAAAAAGAGTGAATATGAAATATTGTCGACAGATTTGACACAACACTTGATAAAATGCTGTTTGATAAATAAGTACTGTAAACTGGCAAGATTTTGAATTACATTTCAAAAAAATAACACCAAATTATTCAAATTGTAAAATGTTACGCTAATAGGGTTCTGCTAAATTACCTAATAACGTCAGTTAGGTTTGCATAAATCAGATATTTCCCACTCATTCTAAACTGCATGAATACTACTCACTCTGGAACATACATATTTATGCACTTATAAACAAAGTCATTCCTTCATTTGCATTCTCTTTACTAGCTTACGTTAAGACGTTCTTTAAGTTTTAGTGGTGCAACCCCATTTAAGTTGATTGTTTGAACCTAATTATAAGAGCATAAGAAGGACTTGACACACAAACTTAAGGATGGATTTACAGATAGCTGGTGCAACCAATCCTGTTTCTAAATGTGATGTACGACCATAAATTCAGGAGCCAAAGAACCATACAAAATGGTGAGCGCTCCAGTGCACTATGTGATATCTTGTGGCATAAATTTATATTACACTGCCAGCCACCCAGGTTCCAGACAAGCGTGGAGGAGTCCATCACCTACAGGGGAAGAAAATGTTTTACCAACACTCAAATATAATTTTGGCTACAGTGAGATTAGCTGAGAAAGCCTTAAGGTCACTGCAACAGCTGAGCATAGGTCAGTGTTAAATTTGATTTCCTTAATAGGTTTAGTTTAATCTCACTGTGAGCCTCCTCAATAGTATTAGATGCATCCATCTGTGGAAAATGCAAGTTACATGCAATGGCTGGCTTATGACGCGTTTTCTCACACGTCACTGGATCTCCTTTAGGCTGTTTGTACATGTGTTTTTGCTTGTCTGTTTAAGCCTCTTTGTGTGTGCGTGGTCATCCATTTCATTAATTATCAGATGCTGGTTTTGTGTCTGTCTTGCTCTTTATGTATATGTGTGTGTCTGCAATAAGTGATTCCCCCAGCTTATCACTGCAGCGCTCTGAGGTTTATGGGCAGCAGAGCGGCCGTGTCGCAGTGTGGCGTGCAAAGGAAAGGAAAGGGAGGGGTGATGCATTGAGTGACATAAGAGGAGGAGGTGCGGTTGAAACTGGATCAGTCGGACAGTGGGTTACTGGGCCAGGGGAGCACCACCGATTCTGCTGAGCTCAGCGTACAATCCGACATCTTGAATCGTCACGGGCGAAACAGTTTTCAGATTTAAGAGTTCTAATCTTTATTGGGCCTTTATGACTTCCACTAAAGCTGTGGAGGGCATAAATTATTGCTTCAAAAGTAATTGAATGTGTCAGTGCTTCAAGATTAACTCACCAAGGGTTCCTTAGACTGAATGAACTTTTATTCCATTATGTTTGACTTGACTTCAGACAGGTTGAATCATCTGTGATTCTTTGCTTTATTCGTGTTTTTTGATGCCAGATAAACTTGTGAATATTTCCCAGTTCGTTCGTCCTTAATGTCTCTCTGCAATTATGTTATATTTAGTTATAGCTAGGGGAACGCAGAGCTCATGCAGTGCTGAAAAACATTTTGCAGACATGTCTAGCAGGGGAGGAAAAGAGGTCAGAGATATTCAAATGAGAATGACTTCATCTGTTCGTCTGCTTGTGTTTGTTTTATTTCACCTTGTGTAGAGTAAGGGTGCTAAATTAAAAGAAAATCTGCAGTAGTGTCTATTCATTTAATGAAAAACAGACAAGTGCATTTGTTTGCATATTTGGTTTGGTTTTTGCAAAGCAGGAGGGACAGGTTCACCGGGGTTTTGCATGCCGTCAATTAGTTCAGGAGCGTTCCTGGTTAATAGTGTGCAGCCTGGGATGCCGCTTTATGAGGCTCTGTAAATGTGTCAGGCATCAGCAGGGGAAAGCCAACTCCTCTGGTCCCTCTAATTGGATTTACACGTGTGGAAGAAGGCCTGGATTCATTTGGAACAAAAGACTTTATTCTACCCATCCTACACAGTCCATCCTATTGTTCAACATTTTCAATTCCCTGACTTCCACGCTGGAGAAGAACCAAAAGTGGAGCCAACAATCGGCTCGCTCATTATGCTAAACAGGTTAAGAAGAGTAGTGTAGTTTTAACCATGAAGCATGAAGGAAAAATCAACACATATTCAATGTAGTCTTCTGTTGTACAAACAGCCAATATTAGAGAAGATGGCATTGACATTTGTAAGAGTACAAGCAAGCATGTGTTCACCACCCACAGTAATTTTATATTATTAAGCTTGTGCATTCATGATGAGAAGCCCCACTGTGCTATAGAACCTGTCAGAGCATCAGCATGCTGTCAAATGTATGAGGACAATGACACATTTTATTGTGTTGGCTCTATACTCCTGCACATGGATTTGAGCATGAAATAAGTTCAGACTCTCAGCTTTAAGGGTATTTACATCCACGTCAGATGAACAGTGTAGAAACTGTAGCCTATTTAGCCACTTCAGTCACCCTGTGTGTGGCAATGTCAGTCGGTTGGTTGGTCCACCACTTTGAAACAGACTGAAATATCTCAACAACTATTGGATGGATTGCTATTAAATTTTGTGCACATATTCATGGTTTCCAGAGGAGGAAGACTACTGACTTTGGTGATCCTCTGACTTTTGCTCTAGCGCCACCATGAGGTTGACATTTGTGGTTTTGAGTAAAATGTCTCAAAAACTATTGGATGGATTGCCATGAATTTCGGTTCAGAGATTCATGTCCCCCTCAGGGATGAAATGTAATAACTTTGTGGATCCTTTAACTTTTTCTCTAGCACCACCAGCAGGTCATAAATGATAATTTCTTCAGTATTTGGTTTATGACCAAATACCCTCAAAACAAATGACATTCCCATCACCTGTACTTTGTTTAGTGCTAGTTAGCAAATGTTAGCATGCTAACACGCTAAACTAAGATGGTGAACCTGGTAAATATTACCTGCTAAACATCAGCATGTTAGCGTTGTCACTGTGAGCATGTCAGCATGCTGATGTTAGCATTAGCTCAAAGCACCTCTGTGTCCACGTACTGTGCAGCCTCACAGAGCTGCTAGCTTAGCTGTGGACTCTTAATCCTGTTATTTTGTGTTCTCTTTCTGTCTAGAAAATTTTGATCCTCTCAAAGGGTTGCACAGAACAAGAAACAAGGCTGCAACAACCAAGAGATGCCTGCACATACAGAAGGTTTCCTTTTGAATGTGCTGTGCATCAATGGCTTCTTCTCTCCCCCACTTCACAGCCTGGTATTATAGTAAAAGGCTGTTTTTACCTGAATACTCTGTAATCCCCCGAGGAGACATGCTACAGAACACCAAATAACCCTCATCTTTGCTCACAATGTACCTGAACATTCATCCAATCTAATTTAAAAGCTGCAATGATTACAGCAGCAACTCCGTCCTGTCTGTTTGTTTTATTTTATTTGCAACTCAATGGGGATGATTCACCCTCATCCAAATATCAAGGAGCACAGCTCCCTGCCTTCACCCAAACTTCAAAATGCATTAACACTACAAGCCCCGAGGAGGCCATTAACGTTCACACGTGCTTGCATTAATGTTGACACTCCTCTGTACAGATCTGAAGGTGAAAGCGAGAGGTGTTGAACACGTGACATTAAAAACAGTGAAACAAATGGCATCTTCTGGTATCTCATTTGCTGCTAATGGCGTATTTAATGGAAAGACATCTGAAACACACAGAAGACTGTTCATCTGTCGAGGCATAATGGAGCTGACAAACTCAGTCTCCTTCAAAATTAGATTTAAAGATGCTGTTTTGTGTTGTCCTCTTTTGTGTCTGTGAAGGATTATTGTAATGTGTGTCTACGCCAGCACAAAGGGTGATGTTTTCAAATGGCCTCAAGTCTATTGATTCAAGTGCGCTGTTGCTCCAGGTTATTCAATTGGTCAGACTTTTATATCTGGATCTGTACGGACAGGCTCTGTTTTCTTGGAGTGAAATTGAATTTGTGGATGACATCTTCCAGATCCTGCAGTGACGCAGACTTCAAAATTCATATTTCAGGAGTGATCAATGATAAAAAGTAATCTTCTCCATTTTATTTATTATATTTATAGGGACAACGCACATTAATCAACATTTTTGTAAACGTGGCAGCGTTGCCACCAAAGTCTTTCCATTTGCACTATAATTTAAAACACTATATATACATATATATGTGTGTGTGTGTGTGTGTGTGTGTATGTGTGTATATATATAAGTATATATATATGTTTATATAAACTATATATATTTTTGTATGTATATGTAGGTGTAAATATACTGTATGTACGCCTACATATATGTAACTATACATATATTCCTTGTAAATATAATTTAGTTTTCCTTTATATTTCTTCCTTTCGTGTTACTTTTATATAGTTTGTTATATTCACCTATCACCTATTTTGTTGTTTATATTCTATTCTAATTTAAATATTTGAATATCTTTTTTATACATTTTCTGTGTGTGTACCATGGAGGGGGCTACAGTACTGCATTTCATTGTGCAATCCTGTATTGTATAATGACAAATAAAAAAACAAACAAACCTTGAAACCTTGTCAGCCGATTGAATAATTTTGAACTGCAAACCACTAAAGTACATTTAAGAAGGCATGGTACTTAAGTACAATTTTGAGATATTTCACTTGAATGTTTCCAGTTTGTGTTATATACAGAACATATATAATATACTGTATAATAGTATAACAGTCACAGGGGACATTTCTCTGCATTGAATATTTTTACTTTTAATACTTTAAGTACATTTTCATGATTATACTTACATACTTTAGCAAAACTAACATTTTCAATGCCGAACTTTTAATTGTAATGGAGTATTTTTACAGAGTGGTATTAGTACTTTTACTTAGGTAACGGATCTGAATACTTCCTCCTCCACTGATCTCTGTATTAAGTAAATTTTGGAATGCAGTTTTTTTAGTATATTGTGGTTGGTATTGCTACTTCTAAGTAAAGGTTCTGAGTACTTCCACTACTGGAAATGACACTTTCTGCTCTCACACACAGACGCAACAACTTACGCTGTTTGTACTCCCTGCAGGGCCTCTGCTGCTAAAATACCATCAATCCTGCTCATATTCATCCATAAACAGAAAGAGGCTCTTATATAAGGCGGATTTCCTTGTTTCTAAGAATGCCCAATGCCCATGTAAGTACAATCATTCATGACTCAGTGACAGATGATGCTCACACAGACCTCTACTGGTGTCTGAGAGGGAGGAAGGATTGTTGGAAGCAGTGGGAGGACAGGACAGGCAAGTGTGAGGAAACAGTCTGAATAGCGAGAGGTGGGAGGTACACAATTGCGAATCATTCACGGACAGACACCCACACAGACACACACTCATTGAAACCCTTAAAAATATAATATTTATGTAACGAGCTTCCTGCCTTGAGCAAAGTACATGAGTAAATCCTATTCCTTTACAAAAATAGACATGTCCTTTGAAACAGACACCTCTTTCGGATGTGATGTAAAAGGTTTCTCTCGTCATAAACGCACCTCACAGGAAACTGAGCGTTACATTGCTGTCAAGAAGCCAAGAGCACTGAGCACCAGAGCTGGCTGCCTCATTAAGTATTGATTCACAAAGATGCCTCATTCAACTAACAGATATAAACTGAAGTTCTTCAAAGTTCTTTTTCAACCACTGGCTTTGTGGGAAAAAATTTGACGTTTCTTTTTCTCCACAGACTTTCGAGAAAATCCCAAAATAAAGATTTTAATGCTTTGAAATGAGCCAACCAGCTTCCACATTAATCGTGAGCTTATATCAGAAAAGATTCAGAAATAATTTATGAAAATCAAAACGGAGAAGAGTGCCAGTGTATCCCAGTTCAACCTGCCTAAGGAGCTGCTGATCCAATTTTACACTGCCATTATTCAGTCTGTTCTCTACACATCCGTCACTGTGTGGTTTGGATCGGCCACAAAACAGGACAGCAACAGACTACAGCAGACAGTGAGGACTGCAGAAAGAACCATGGGTGCCGACCAGCCCTCCATTCAGGACTTATACAGGTCCAGAGTCAGGAAACAGGCAGGAAACATCACTGCAGACTTTGGTGAAGCACTATAAACCAACAAATACCATTTTCTTGTTTGAAAAACATTAATTATACTCTGGTCTGCTTACCAACTATTTACAACAAGCAAGAGTAAGATTGGTGTTGGTAGGAATTCACACAAGATTGTAGTTTTCAACATAATTTCTCTGCTTTGGAGCCTTAATGTTATTACCACAACACAAGAACATGCACCAGGTTGGTTTAATTATTCCTTTCTTCATACTGGACATGCAGCTTCACCTTGTAATCTACACTTCCGTGCAATTTACCAGAGAAAAATCCACAATCCTTATTCAGTGCAACAAAAAGCATCAAATGGTTGAGCCAAAACTAACATGAGGCTGCCACAGTCTTTCTTTTTCTTTGCTTTTTTCCCTCTTTACTGCAATGTGTTGCAATCTAAGTTCATCACAGAGACAAAACCCAACTGTAAATTTTTAAAATATTGCTCAAAGCCATGGTGGACTGTGTTGTCAAGGTAGCTTTTGCTGAATCACTGTGCTTTTTAAAGAGGATGGTGGATTTCCCCCCCTTTAGTTACATTGAACTTGAGATAGAAAACTCAAGCTGCTGATGTACAGGTACAGTACAGTACGTACTCCCTAAGACTTTATGTACATATCTACAGAAGTGTGTACTTTAAAAATCGAACTGTTCTTTTACACTTCTCTGTCATGATCAGGACAGGAATCCCGGGTTGAGTTGAACTGAATATGCATAATATTACAGAAAAATACAGAAACAGCAACAACTTGACACCCATGTGGGAACGTTGGACTGGATGTACACAACAAGCAGTTCTTACCTGTGATGTGACACAGACAACTAAGAAGAGCAAGTGAAATATAAATGAGAATAGTTTCCTCCCATTAACAACAACAACAAAAAACCCTCTCCATAGCTTCAGCCATTAGAGGTATGTGTGTACTCGTTCTTTCCTGTTTTTCAGTGTCTCCCTGTAGTACAGTGTGAGGGGTCTAATATTAGTTCAGGGGAGACCTACTGTACGATGACATTTTAAAGCTTTCAGTGATGGTCTGGGGTGTAGTTTGTAGTGCATTAACAGAGAGGTTTTCCAAAAAACTGCCTTTGGCCCATTCAAGCTTCTATTTTTGAACACTTTGCCTCTCAGAAAGGCCGGGAATAGCACCTTGTGCTTAGAGGTAAACTTGGCCCGTGTAGCTCAGGGTGTTAAAGGAACATTGGAGTATTTTTCAACCTTGGTCGTGCCCCACCCCACGCTCACCTTATATCGTTTACACTGTATTTCCGATCAACAAAATCAGAAAAGCCGCTCACGTCAGCCTCCTAGCTATCAAGTCAAAGATACTGGGAATTCTGACAGCTATTTCCCACTTGGTGAAAACAACTACAGAATGGTCCACAAACCTGTAGCAAAAAGGCTGCAAAGCCACCATCACTGACAGTTACATGGAAGGAGTCTCTGTCTGTCTGTCTGTCCTTCAATTGTCTCGACAACCGTTCATCCGATTGACTTCACACTTGGCAGGTGTATTGCTGAAGGCCCAAGGAAGTGCAGTGTCGAGTGTGAAGTTGTTTGGATGAGCGGTTCTGGCCTGTTCTGAACAGGCACGTTGTGAACGGGCACTGCACTAGTCTAAATAAAATCCAATTCACCTACAGAGTTTGTTTGTATCTGGTTTTGCTTGTTAATAAACTGCTCCAAATATGTAACACAGCAAAAGTAATTTAGGCCATTTAAATGACAAGGCTTGCAGTGCCCGATATCATCTTGGAATAATGCGTGAACAGTTTTCGCTGCTCTTTCCCATTCAACTTTACGTGAATGCATCATTATTCTCATATAATTGTGGCCATTCTGACTAACTTTTCACTCACCACTTCTGTTGTAGAGATTCGGGAAACACAAGTCCACCAAAACATGTATTGGGGCTACTTTCTGTCTTTACTTTGGGTCAGACTCGAGAGACAAGCATTTGAAATTATTTCTGTAAAAGCGAACTTTATCTGGAAAACTTTAGGAGCCAGAGATACATTTGCTAAATCTCAACAATGAAGGTGGTAAGTGCAAAATTAGCATGACCCATAGTCAGAATGGACACGATTATGATAAAAAGACCCAGGCTGAAAAATATCAGACTTTACCAGAAATTCTTTAATGGTCCTATTGGTGCCTCCTGACTCAGTGGTACTGTAAGGTGCTGTACCTGGACACAAGCTCTCACCAAATAGCATGTCAATGAATGAATAAACTGGCACTGAATGTAAAGCTGGTTTTAGTGTGTGCATTTACATAAGCCGAATGATTTAGGTTTCCCACAAGACGTATACCACTTTACAAGAAAAATATAAATTCAACCATTCAATCATGACCCTTCACTGTGATTTATCCAGCAAGGCCAATGCCAAGACTTGACTGTTGGCTTTCTAATGTCCTTTCCTGTCGGAGCTGGTGTTCACCACTTATTGCTTCCCAGGGGGCTGCTGCTGCTGAGATGGGGGAGGCATCAATGAGCCAACCAGTGGATCAATGGTCACCAAGCCAACCTCTCTATCCTCATCTAGTGCCTGTGGGAGGTCAAGTCTCAATGGCAGAAAGGACAGATTTACGGGGAAACCTGGGTGTGGCTGGCTGTGAAATCGAAAGAAATTTAAGGAAAGATGGAAGGAAGATGGGGGAAACAAAGAAACAAAGAGAAGGGAGGATAGAGTGGGTGAATAAAGGAATCTACAGTATATTAGGAGCCTGATATCATGGAAAATTTGTAATTATTCTCTAATTTCACTAAAATGCTGACTGTATAGACTACTTTTTATTTCATTTCATATATGTCATGTTTTGACTCAATAGAGGTTACAGATAGAAAATGTCCTGAAAAACATGCTTTAATTGCTTTGTAGGGGTGATAATTGATGTTCCCTTTCTTACGGAGAACTGACCAAAGCCTTGGTCTTTCTTCCAGTTGATTTTGGGGCGGTGAAACAAAGTCTTCAGCAATTAAATGTTGTTTAGAGCCGTGAATTTGTTGCAGTAATACATCTGGGATCTGTGGACACACACATCTAGATTTTCCAAGTCTGTCAAAAAGTCAACTTTTTTTGTTGACCACAGGAGCACCACCACTTTCTTGAGTCATGTTGTCGTGTGGGACAAGTTTGCGAGTGCAAATCTAGCAAACTTATTTGATAATAGCGGGTAACACAGTACAGTTTGGATTTTGTATTACATTACATGTTCAGTAACAGTAAAACTGCTTCCTCCATCACTCTGAGATTTGAAATAACATCACCATGAGTTATGAGTTCTAAACCCTGAGGTTTTACAGTGTGGAGATAGAGGGGACTTATATTTCACCAACTGTTGTTAATGGCTTTTCATATTTGATAAAAGTGTTTAATGGGTTTAAATCTCTCTGCTTCAGGCTGTAGCAAGAGGGCTGTTCCTCCCTTCTTCACAACTCCCAATGGACTTCCCATGCTTTGTGTTCACTGATGGATATTGCCATCAAACTTTCATTGGACCAGAATTTATTTTTTCTCCCTTCTCTTTTTTTAAACACAGTCCTGGCATCTTACTCCCTGTGAAGAATAAACACTAGTATTGGCTGTAACATCATACAGTCATTTTGTTGTATTCTTGTGCTCCATTTTTCTGCACCTGTTCTGTTTTCACTAAATCGGAGGTAAACAAAGGAGTCCTCAGGCCAGTAACAAAGCCTGCAGTAACAAGAGCTGATTCCATTAGTGGGGAGTCCCTGCTGGATGCTGGGTGGGGGTTGGGAGAGGGACTGAATGTATGGACTGAGGCTTGTGAAGCACTTGCGACTGTATTGTCGGAAATGTTGCAGGTTAAAATCACATAAAGAGAGAAGAAGAGAAGAGACGAGGGAAAACAATACACTATCCATCTGGGAATTCATTAATACACTGCCCAACACCATAACTCTTGATTTTCTTGGCATTTCTGGGTTAGTTAGAGTATTACGTCAGAGTCAGTCCTTGGAGGAGAAGGGGAAAGGTGGATCTTGACGCTGTTGTTGAACTACACAACTATATTATTCAAATAAATGATCCCTAAAGACACATTGATTTCCGTGTGGCTCAACTAACGTGTCACATAATTTGTATGCTTTAGCCCACAGGACCTCAGAAACCCCTACATTTGACTGATTGCATGTTTAAAATCAGTGGAAAGAATCAATATTCTACATTCTGTACCCAATCCTCAGGTTTCTTTGGGTTAGGAGAACACTGTGTGACTCCCTGTGCAACAGGAGATCTGGGTTTAGTAGCAAATTCCCATCCCACTTAGAATAAAAAATCATTAGGCTATTAATTGCAGCACAGATTCCCTGCAGAGCCTGGACGGTTTGCACGGGAGACGTGGAGAGTGATGCTGCACGTGGAGGCCTTTCCCTGCTCACATGTGTCTTTATGCAGCCCACACATACAGTAAAATGACGTTTGCACTTCCTCTAATGTTGCTCTCCATTAGACATGCAACAGTGCGTTGTCGATTGCTTGTTTTTGCATGGAAATTCACAATAACTAACAATAACCCTGGCCCTTCTTATAGGAAGGCTGTGTGCAACAAGCAGGCAGAGAGAAATAACCATCCGGCACACAATGGAGCACTTAAATGTATTTCAGTTGCAGTTTCAGCTGCTTTGGCTTTTGTATTTTCACTGACAACATGGCACTGAGAGGCAAAGAGCCAATCCAAATCAGTGGCTAAGAAACACATCATTATGGCATTCCTCTTGTTCCCTGCACTGAAATGCAATATTTAAACTCAGCATGCAAAAAGATGAACAAACAGGCAAAAACACTGTTTTCCTTTCACACAGTGAAATGGATCAATCATTCCCTGATGGCAGTAATGCTGCTTGTCTTGACAGTAAGCACTGAAAAATGTGTTTGGGAGTTCTCCAAAAGGACCAACGAATGAATGTGAAGCAGTACTGTATAATCCCTGATTCTCATTTTATTTCATTTGCTTCAGATTTAAAGGTTAAAGACTTGTGATCAAAAGATCTCCTGTCCATAGACTGAAATGAAAATCTGAATAATGTTATCTACAAATTGAAACTGTCACTCCACTTGCTGATATTTGCCAAGTTTTCTTAACTAATACACACAACAAGCTGAAAAATGTTTCTATATTCTCCTTAAATGGGTGGCCAAATGCAAAACGCCCATGTGACCTGTGTAACTTTTATATGTTTGTAAAACAGATTCACTCTTCTTACCTTTCCACTTCTTTGGGATACTTCAGTCTTGAGGCCAAAATGACACTTTAATAACCACAGACAAAAACATCCCAACATTGTGTTTACCGTCATTAATTCTGGAGCATATTGAGTTTAGAAATAATAATCATAAATACGAGGCATCATTCCCATTTTCTCCCCGAAGGCCTAATTTGCAAATATTGCATCAGGAAAATGCATTTTTCAGGTCATTGTGAAGGGCACAGATGGTGCTGAATCCATAAACATGAGTTTATTTGAGGTTATAGAAGATGCTGCATTGCACTGAGATATCCGGAAGTCAGCAGAGTGACTTTGGGCTTTTGTCACCCAAAGTGCTCGTTCTGCTACAGAGAACCATAATAGCAGATGGTGATAATGTGAGCACTGTTGCATAAGGAAAGGTTACTGGAGGTGAATGTGCAAGTGATCTTTAGGCAGCGCCGTCACAAGTTTGATGCAGTAGTTTCTGAAGGTTAGATAAAGCCATGAACTTTGTCAACTGCAAACACACTATATAACTAATCCAATATCCCAAGAGGTGACGTCCATGTTGGATGATTCTGCACATCACGATTGAGCTGAGTAGGTTGGGGTGGTGGATTGGTGTGTAGCAAGTTCAGGAGGCCGGAGTTTGCTTCCCGTCACAGAACTGCAATTACCATTTGCGTTTTTATTAACTGCAACCATGATCTTTTCAAAGTCTTAACCCAGTGTTTTAGTTTCCTAACCCTAACCATAATCATATTTCATTTGGAGTCTGACAGCAGCATCACTTGTTTCAACAAGTGCCCCAAAACAACATGTTTACATTCAGGTGAGGGACCTCTGGTGGCTGTGGTAATTGTGACAGGAGCAAAGGAGGAAGTCAGGTGAAGCTGTTATAGAGCGCTGAGGTCTGGGTGGATGGATGGGTCAACAAAACATTGGAGCTCATCACAATAGACCGCTGTTCATTTCCCATTTCTAACAAGCTTCCACGTTCCCAAACCGTAACCATATGTTTATTGGGTCCCCTAATTGTTAGGTTCCCTATCCTCAACAAAGTACTTATTTTGATCCAAACCATGATCTTTACCTAAACCATACCAAGCTGTTTTTGTGTCTAAACCATACCAAACCTTATGCCGGGTTCAGACTACGCAATGTTTTTGTCTGTTAGATTGGTCACTGTGTCAGATAAGATGATTATAGAGTCATAAATTCTTGCCATGACTTGCCGAGATACATGACAGACTACATGTTATCCCCCGACCAATCATAGCTTGCTGTTTTCATGGCCTGTGTGATGTCATCAGGAAGGAGATGCTAGGGACCGACTTCCAGGAACAAGAATGTAAACACATAACAGCATCCAAAGCGGTGTGTGTGATACTGGCTGTCTTGTGTTCAGAAAAGCATAAAAAAAGAAAGAAAAAAGTTAGCTATCATCTGTTTCACAGTTCCAGCTAGCAGCACCAACAACATCATTACTCTTTTACTCTCTTCGCCATATTTACAGAAGAGCTCTGTGCTCCCATTGGTCAATGTCACAAACACGTTGTTGAATGTGTCATACTAGACGAGAGAAGGCCAAAAAATTCAGACATGCTAGTTGTCCTGAAACGATCAACTGTCGTGCCTGATGCCCATTTTTGTTTGTCGGGTCGCGCCATTATTGGGCTGGTACAGTGTAGTCTGAACCCAGCGTTAACCATAGCGTTGTCTTATCATAAAATTGATTTATTTTTCATCAGTGATTTTCTTTTGGAAGGCGCAGACAAATGATATTGTCCTGTTAATACTACAGAGGTGTCAGATCAAACTCATTCTAGAGGGTGTGGACAAACAACGTATTTTGACATTTAATTTGGAGGACTCGTTGTTTATTTGCCATAAAGACAATCTTTAACCATACTGTAGTTGCCATGCACAGATATTGCACAAAGTGAAAATATCATTGAACATAAAAATCTTTAACATCCATCCTTACCAGGATGCTGCTGACAGTTCTCATTTACTGTAAAGCAATTTCAATTCCACTTCTCTATCTTTAAAGCTTGTTTAGAAAGTCATTGCGTCATTGTGTAATTTTGGACCCAGCATAACCATCCACTCTCCAAAATTACAGTGACTTCATCCTTTGAAGAGTTATAAAACCACAACTTTTCTTCTCTGTAACAAAAACACTTGCCGCTTCTATTCATATCTTGACAATATCACCACTGCGTCCCATAGAGATTCCTATCTAGCCTGAGCTGTGTAGCGTAAAGCTCCTGCAGTCTGTGTACTTCTTTACTCAGACGGCTTGATGCCTTTGGGGCTGCAGAGGGAGTCTGTGGTGAGAAGAGTTAATAGACTCAGTGCAACACACAAAGGAGACTTTATCCCTTATCGATGGAGGGGCAGACTCCAATAACCTACTTGAGCCGCGAGCAGGACGATTGAACTTTGGGTTGAACACTGCTTTAACTAACAATGCTTTAATGAGCTTTTCAACAGCAGACATGTCTGCAAATTTAAAGTTAGACTCTCTGTGAAATGTGATCTTGGGGTGGGACACTACATTCACATCCAGCAACCGTGACTAGACACAGCAGGTCTCTCGAATCTTCGCATACTGAAGCTTTGTGCAAGAGGCTGTAGTAAATCCAATATTCAGCATTTAAAAAGTCTGGAGGGAGTTTTTTATTTCATTTCTAAAGCCTAAACCACAAGAATAAAAGTGTAAGCAATGGATTAAGCAATGTGTTTTCCTGCTCTAACATAAACTGCAATCATTAGCATGTCTAATTGCTACCTACAGTAGTAACCAAGCTTTACTTCTAAAGCCAATAATTAGCACATCACTAACTACATTATTTTGTTGGTTTAGGCTACGTGTAAAAAAAAAAGCCCAGCTCATTTACTGTGCGGTGGATGCTACTACCATACAATATACCAGACTATAGGTAACATTAGCTGCACTGTTCTCCTCTTTTTTTGGATATGGGGAAGTTTACACTCCAGCAGCTCCAGCCTTCATTACCTGAGCATTAATTTGCCTTTTCGCTTTCCTCAGCTACAGCTGATAAAATCTGCTGTGAGCTGTCATTTCTGACAAAATCGATGTTCGCCGGCTAGAAATGAGAAGCCTGATTTATCTATCTCTGTCTGAAATCAAGGATGCATTGTTTTAAAAATTACCTAGAATTTCAAATTGTATCATTACCTACTGCAATATGTCCTGGCATTATGTGAAAGGCTTAGTAATACTCATTTGGCTTGGCAATAATGCCACTTTTTTTCCGTTTGCAGTTAATCAGCAGTTATTTAAATTTGTCCTCATGAGGCCTCTTCTGTGTTACTGCACATGAGGTCACCAACAAACGGAAACTTAATCACAGACTTAGGAGCATTCTGGGATGTGATCACAGAAAAGTAAAAAGAAATCTGTGAAGATTTTCTCTCAAAGCCGCCTGGTGTGTGTCTGTCCTGGCAGCGGGGGAGTTTTGGCACTGACACAAAAAGAAAAAAAAAGATGAAATAGAGATTTTGAAGGATTGGCTACTTGTCTGCTCGAAGGCGGCAAACAGGAAGGCGCAGTGTGGCCCCAAACCGAGGAGATTACACAGAGAACAATGTCATCATGCTGGAGGCGTCAGCAAGCAGGCATCCAAAAATAGCTGATGGTCTTGTTACAAACATTTGGTTTGAATCAACATTGTATTTGGTTAAATCCGGGGAAATATTTACATGGATAAACTTGCCATTTGTTGTATATTTTCACAAATCTTAGAGAATTATGAGCAGAAATATTATCAGCACTGAGAGAAAGCCTTCTAATGCTTTGAAAGCGAGTTTTTAGATGATTATTATATCTAATGACAATGGAAATATCTATGTTTACATGAGGATCATTTTATAAATAGATATAAATGTATAGTTATTGGCTGTGTTGCCAACTATAAATCCATGTTGTCTTTTGATTTCCCTAAGTATGTTTGCTTTGAATCAACATTATTACTGATCTCAATGAGATTATTCACATTTAGACTTTGATATGTTTATCAGCCAGCCTGCGTTCTGATGCGCTTTGGACATATTACTGAATGCCAGACTGATTATCTTTATTAGACAAAGACGTCCATATAAATGCTCTTCCCATTCTCAATCTGCTTTACAAAATATGCAAATGTAATCACACTGAGTGGCCTCACGTTGCCCTCTGTGCGTCTGAAAAACAGACATTCCGTTAAATGGGATTATATTTAATTTCCCTATAAACAGCCTCACTGAAGACTAAAAGCGGGAGCTCACGTTGCCATGGATGTCTCAGAGATGACTGAGGTATTTGGCCATAGAAATGGAGATGGGCTCTGGATACTGAAGAAAAACCTCTTTTGAGTGCGGTGGAGAGCTGCTGCTTTATCTTATCTCACAAGGTGTCAGTTTCCATGTTTTCAATCTCCTCCAGGAGTGATCTTTGCTCCCTCAGCAGCTGAGAGGAGAAGCTTTTCAACAAACAACCCAAATCCTGCGAGTTTATACCACGCAGCAGCTATGCAAAGCTGCACTGAGCTGAGGTTTTTTTTTATGCAGATCCTGGCTTAAGCACTTGTAAAATAGTCTGTCCTGTTGCTGTCAGTCAGAGAAGTAACGAAGTACAACCAACTTTAAGTATTAGTAACTTACTTTAGTATTTCTTTACTGCATTTGGGAAAATATTTTAATTCTCTTTATGTATTTAACAGCTGTAAAATGCTGAAGTAATTAGTCACAATTGATTAATTATAACAACAGTTCTGACAATCAGTCAATTAATTCAACATTTAGGTCATTTATCAAGCAGAAAGGTCAAGCATTCACTAGTTCTGGTCGTAATATCTTTTTAGTTTTGGTTGGTTGTTGTTGTTGTTGTTGTTGTTGTTGTTGTTGTTGTTTTGACTGTTGGTTTGACAAAACAAGCAATTTCAAGATGTTACCCTGGACTTTGAACTTGTGATGGGCTTTTTTCATCATTTTTTGGGACATTTCATAGACAAAACAATCAACGGATTAATCAACACTGTAAAATGTTATAATAAATATTATTATTTGCAGCCCTACAGCAATACAAGTCACTTTGATAATGAGGATTTTGCATAAAAAACATGTAATGAGCTTATAAAATATATTGTATTTATGTAAATTAAACTATGTTTAAACATTAAAATGCTTCCTACACATGAATGCATCAGTAGTGATAATCCAATATTATAATATAATATCATGTAACATATAATAATGTAACTCTGAAATCCTAATTTTTGATACTTAAATACATTTAGTTGATAATACAGGACTTGTACTTGTAACTCAATATGTTTACATTGTGGTACTGCTACTCTTTATTCAGTAAATACTCTCAATACTTATTCTACTGCCAGACTAATCGGCTTAAGAGAGCATTTTCTTAAACAATACACTCTATTTTCTTTGTTGTTGTTTTTTCTAGTCAGAACCATATAAAGGAAAAATCTGCGGTTATGTCTTAATAATCATAATATTAATTGATATTAATTTATGCAGTTTTTAAAGGATAGTCTGGCATTGTTTCCTTTATAATCCTCTAAACAATTAGGTTGGAATTAGATGTTCAGTGATGTCTCCTTGTATCTGTTGTTGTATCTCGCTGTAAAGCTCATTAACGCTGCCTCTGCACACTGACAGATGACTTATCCAATGGTTGTTTGGAATCCACTGGTTGTCCAATGGTAACCCAGTCTGAGCTGGTGCTGTTCGCCTATTGGTGAGGAGTGTGTCGGTTGGTCTGCCTCCCCGGTACTGATGCCTCTCCTCTGGTCAAGGTTGCACTTGCAGTACTCGCAGTAGGACGCGACTGGAACTCCGTTTACGCACAAACAGAGCAGCAGACTAATCAGCCGAGACTCCGCTGTAACTTGTGTTTGTGTTTGCGCTCCACAGAGGAATCTCTCACCTCGCAGCAGCAGCCATGGATGAAATGGAGGAAGAGTTAAAATGCCCTGTTTGCGGCTCTTTTTACCGGGAGCCCATCATACTGCCGTGCTCCCACAACATTTGCCTGGCTTGTGCTCGGAATATCCTTGTGCAGACCCCTGACGCGGAGTCCCCACAGAGCAGCCGAGCCTCCGGGTCCGGCGTCTCCGACTATGATTATCTGGATTTGGATAAAATGAGTTTGTACAGCGAGGCGGACAGTGGATACGGTTCCTACGGGGGCTTCGTCAGCGCTCCGACTACCCCTTGCCAAAAATCACCGAACGGGGTGCGAGTTTTCCCCCCGACTGTCCCCCAGCCTCCTCCGCAACAGCACCTGCTACCGCAGCCCGGCTCTTTACCCCCGATCCCCCGCAACTCCTGCATCACTTGCCCGCAGTGTCACCGCAGCCTCATCCTGGACGACCGGGGGCTCCGCGGATTCCCCAAGAACCGGGTGCTGGAGGGGGTTGTGGACAGGTATCAGCAGAGCAAAGCGGCCGCTCTCAAGTGTCAGCTCTGCGAGAAGAGTCCGAAGGAGGCCACCGTGATGTGCGAGCAGTGCGACGTCTTCTACTGCGACCCGTGCCGACTGCGGTGCCATCCTCCCCGCGGTCCCCTCGCCAAGCATCGCCTGGTGCCGCCAGCGCAGGGGCGGATAAGTCGCCGCGCCAGTCCCCGCAAAATCTCCACTTGCACAGAGCACGAACTGGAGAATCTAAGCATGTACTGTGTACAGTGTAAGATGCCGGTGTGTTATCAGTGTTTGGAAGAAGGAAAACACGGCACACATGAAGTCAAAGCTTTGGGCGCAATGTGGAAACTGCACAAGGTACGTGCGTAAACATCATCAAGGTGCAAATCCTTTATTTGCTGTTTAGCCGTTTGTCTTCTCTCTATGTGCGTGTAGCGTTTATTCATGAGATTCATCATCCTCTGAGCTGAGCAACAAGTCTGCCTTGAAAATAATTTGCGCTATCTTGTCAGCTCCGCTTAGCATCCAGTAGATAAACAGAGCTGTGGGGATGCTCATTCTGTCACATTGGATTTAAATGAATGCTTTATAATGTACCATACAGTAAGTGGATGAAACAAACCTCCAGCTCACATTTCATTCAGCTTCGTGAGGCAAAGAGGGGGAGTGCGCACGTCTCCAAACCGGGAACTCTGCTGTCTTTGGTGCGCAAAGCTGTCGGCTCTATTTGAAATTCTGTTCACGAGTGGACAACCAGGAGCAGGCCTCCTTTATCAACAGGAAACTGCTTCCATCACAGCTGCGCTTCTCCTTAAAATGATTAACTCAAGTTGCACAGTGATTCTGGCACGATTTCAGCTCTTGACCACTCCTGAGCTTCCAGACAGCAGATTCCTTCACTCTCTATCTATATATATGTATATGTTCCACTCCCTTCTGTGCTTTGACAGCTCACAGGCGCCCCAGAGATCATTAGGCACGGCTAATATTGGAGCTACGCTTTAATAAGAGCCAGCAGTGAAGCACAGATGCAGGCCTTTAGTGTGGACTGAGAGGCTATTTTGGAAGCTGAGTTGTTGTGGGCAGGGAGGCTGCAGAGCTGAGTTTATCTACGCCTCTGCAGCAGCAACCCTCACCTCCACACTCTCAGCTTCCAGTGGCGAGGGAGGATGTAGAGCTAGATATAGATGCTCTTCAATACTCACTCACACACACACACACACACACACACACAGGGAGAGTATGTCTAGTGATTTTCCATCAGAAAACCTAAAATATGGTGAATGCATTTGAGTTTTTTTGTGCCCAATAACCTCACACACA
Organism: Oplegnathus fasciatus; assembly: GCA_003416845.1. Classification (NCBI taxonomy): domain Eukaryota; kingdom Metazoa; phylum Chordata; class Actinopteri; order Centrarchiformes; family Oplegnathidae; genus Oplegnathus; species Oplegnathus fasciatus. Next base: position 1,076,613 of record NTHP01000153.1, read on the forward strand.
CACACACACACACCACTGCCTCCCAACAGGTGTAGATAAGCTGTTCTCATCATTTAAAGTCAGAATTGGTCTCATATGTCTCCAAAACAGCCATTTAACAGACCTCCAGTCCAATCATCTCTTCTAGATGGTGGTGAGATAGTGTGTCACCTTGGATGCACGAGGCAATTGTAAAATTGATGGAAAAATCAGAGGGGGGTTGATCATTTCGCTCACATCAAACTGCCATCACTTGAGAAGTTGCCGACCTTTTCTGCTTCATCTTTCTTGGATCCAAAATGGGGGTAAAAAAAGAGCTAAAGGAGCATTTTTAGAAACCAATCGATGGAACCAGGGATATTGGTGCCAGTGCGCAGCCTGTCGCCCTGTTTTTGGCTTCTATCACGGCACCTGCTTATTTCTGACCTGTTATCTGAAGCTGCTGCCTACAGAACTGTAACAGATGGCTGAGAGCTCGGAGCTGGCAGTGTTAAGGGTGGGCATCTTTCAGAGCTTCGGGGTGTTCCTCACATAATTCATCAAGGAAAAAATGAGATTGTATTCCATATCCTGCAGACATACTGCAGATTCTCATCCGTCACTTGTACTTATGCATAATGCACATAACATAGTGTAGAAACTCAAGGATGTACTCAAAGTGGTGGCACTGACGTCCTTTTAAATCTGACTGGTTACTCCCCAGATTTTCTCATATGTTACTGGCTGTTGAACTCAACTTTTGTTGGGCTGTACCTACATTTTTTGACATGATAAAATGTCAGAAAATAGTTTTTTTAAAAAGACCATCACAGTTTCCAAGAATCCAACGTGACATTTTCAGATCAAATTGTTCCTTTAGGCAAACAGAAGACTTGAAGACCAATGTGTGATACATGTTCACATACTTTCGTGTTTTTAAGATCTTTCACAGTACGGTCGATGATCTGGTTTTCACTCAAGCAATAATTAGATTATAGGGATTAAAGAGTTGTTGCAACAATTTTGTTAAAGGTTTCACAGACTAATCTGGACATTTTCAAACTTATTGGCCCAGTCTTGGGTTCACATAATGTAGTCAAAACAAAGTATACTGCATTTTACATTGTTTTTTTATGACTATGCTGTTTGTATCCTGTTGATTGCTATGCTGAACATACAGTGTGTGCATGCTACAGTTGTAAGCTGAATGTTTTTGGTATGTCAGATGAACTTGAAGATGAACCACACAATGCATGCAGTGCATCTTTAAAGCGGCATCAGTTGATTTGTTTTGGCCACTTGAGGGCAGCGCAACAAGATGTAAACACAACATTGGCATTTTATTTACACAGCAGACACAGAGCAACATTAGCATTCATTTGAAGTTGTGTTTCTGGCCAACAAGCAAACATAAGTCCAATACTCATGTTCCTTTTTTAGCTCTATTTTGGTCTCCACCAATTCCTGAAAAAAACATATCTGGCTATTTAGCTGCTAAATGCTTCACTATGTTCACCAGCTAGTTGTTAACTTTGTCTGCCTGTTGTTTGGTGCTGGACAGGTAGTGTACAGTGAATTTTTAGAGCTATTTTGCTGAAAACAGCTGCCTGCTGCTGCTGAGAAGTTGATGAGAGCGGTGAGAGTGAATCAACACAGTAAAGTTGCAGGTTGTAAAACCAAAACAAAGAGCTGAAAGACACTAAAATGCTCCGAAGAGCTGAGGGGGGCTGCAAATCTCTGGGTTTGTCATTACGAGCGACACCTTTCATTAAACATAGTCATTTTATCCATTTTATATATAAAGCTTCAAGGTATGTAAAACCATCCAGTACTCATGTTGTATGTACGCTCTCACCCATATACTCATACAACCACAAAAAATACACAAATGTACATAAACACACACATCTTGCTTTTCCCTTTATATTCAAAGTGATCAAAGCTGTTGGTTGTTTGATCTGTGTGCTTTTATGACAGGGCTGCTGCATTTTTCAGCATCACTGAAGTACAACACTAAGAAACTTGAACCTTGTTTCTTAGCGACGACTCTTAAATCCACACCTGCAGCATTTACATTTCAGAGCTGAAAATGCGCTCGCTTATAACATTTAATAAGATCTCTTCTATTTTCCAACTGGGATTTTTCTTCAGGGTTTTTAATCTGCACCATCATCCTCGTCGTCTTGGTACGTCGGGACAAACTGTGCTGGCTCTGTTTTTGTGAAACATTTCTCTCTTCATGGAGAAAGAGTTGAACCACCTGCCGCCATGGCAACCGAATCCCCTCTTGATGTTGCGCAGAGCAGCAGAGGTCTCTAAGACTACCGGACCCCGCGAGGAATCCATCCCAGATGCTTTACAGCCTTTCCCCTCCTTCTTCTGCACTACATGTGTGTCTGTGTGCACTAAAATTAATGTTGCTACAGATCATTACTCCCGCTTTTCCTGCTCCTTCTCTGCCATTTGCTCAGGCATCTTCTCAACTTCTCAGCTGGTCTAACGGGCAATAAAAACCCACCGTGTTTTATCTCCAATCTCCCCCTTTTGGACTGCATGACCGTGTCTAAACCACGATAGTAATCAATTTCATGTCTCCAAAGTCAATTTCAGTCACAAAAGACAAGCAGAGCTACATAGTGTGACTCGCCCAGCACTCGTCTGCCTCTTCAGATTTGTGTCAGAAGGTTTTATGTGGTGACAGGATGTCTGTGTTAATCTCTGTAAATCACATTAAAAAGAGTAGAGGGGCATCGTCAGAGTGTTAAATCTCAACATAGTGAGTGGTCCTCGGCACTTCACGGGTGTCATAAGAGGTCGCACAGGACCCTTAAAGCAATCTAGGTCAAGCTCTGTCGCCTCAGTGTGTTTAGTGGCAATTAAAGGTGATTAATCACATAGAAGCTTAAGTACAAGAAGATGCGTGGGTGTGCAGAAAATAAGTAGCAGATTGTAGCAGAAAATTAGTAATTTGCCCTCTTGCCACGGGTGGAGAGATAAATCAGAGGCGGCAGAGGAGATTTTAACCCAGACGACCCTGAAAATTTCCCTTTGAGCTCTGCGTGCAAGCCGAAAAATGTTGTGGAAGTGAGTAATTTTAGGAATTCGCAAGCGATTTAAGGAATTTTTCACTTCCAGTGTGCACATGTGCTCCCCTTTAATGTCACCATGTGTTTGATCCTAAGCCTCCTGACATAAACAGACGGCCTGCACATACTGACACAAAGTCAACACAGACGGATGCTCTGCAAGCTCTCCTCCAGGATGCCCCAAAAAGCAGGCTAATGAGGACAGACAGAGCAGGTACTGGGACGAATATTGAAAGTCTCGTGTCAATATTGAGGCCGATGTTGTCAGCAGCGGTTGATTCGTGTTTGGATGAGCTAGCTGCAGCTCTGCCCGACCTTAGCGGGAGCAAAGGAAAAGCCTTGAAAAGTCAGGCACAGGCGGCGGGATCCCTGTCCTTCTCTCCTGCTTTTACTCCTGCCTGCTAATAGTAATGAGACTGGCTGTCAGTCAGGATCCATTGTATCCACAGTTGGTCCCGCTGTGTGGCTGCTCAGCAATCAGGACAAAGGCCAGCATGAAACTGTCCCATATGGAGGATAAATGAACTTCATTAGTTAAATGTGCCATTGGATTACTGGTCCAAATGCAAAATACAGTTATTTATGGGACAAATGTTTCAACCCCACGGCTTTCACTAACAGCATGGTCACTATGAGTGCGAACAAATGTGTATTCGGCTTCTTTGGTAGAATTCATTAGCAACACGAATATTTGGAGATTCAGTACAGCTGGTGATTTAACCAAAATTTGGCAGATACTGAGATTAGAAGTCTCCGACCAAAGTAATTTATCTCGCAAAAAGCTTTCCTCTGTGACTCGAGAGCTGTCCCTCAATAAACTACAACACCTGGTTGTCATGCAGTCACGTGCTTCCACCTCAGGCTTCTTCTTCAGCAGTATCAATACTTTAAAGCTGCTAGAATCAATACTTTCATATTAGCAATGGATTAAATGACGTAGTGTGTGTAGTGTAAAAGGGGTTTGCTTATCATGAAGAGTTTTTATTCAACTCTGCACTTTATTGCTTTGGTTCTCTCTCATCGCTCTCATCGGCGTTGTTTCCAGCCGCAACAGGCAGCTGCTTTCATTAGATTCATCAGATAACCAGTAATACGACGCCAAAAGAATGCTTATATTGCTTGTTTTGCTGTCCCCAAGTGGCCAAAAGTAAATGAACGCTGCTTTAACATATTTAAAACATGATCTTTAAACAGATTATATGATGCAGACTTGTGGTGGTCAGTGAGCCCTGTTCATAGTTAAAAGTTACATTTTTGAACCTCTTTTAAAATTATAGATAATATCACCTACTGTAATATCCTCACTAAGTGTCATACCTCTATTTTTTATCACTTTTCTTGGCTAAATGGCGGCTAATTTCTGATGTTTGTCCTGATTAATTACAGTATGAACAATACAGGATTCTGGACTTTTTTTGACTGGACTGTGGGATGAGCGGTTGGTTGAAATTCTAGTTTAATGTCATTGGTTTTTGTTGCTGTTCTCAGTTTAACTACACGGGATTTATACCATTTATTTATTGTCAGATGTGATATGAGTAAAAAAGGATGTTAACATATTCATAATGTTTGTAAATTGATACATTTGCTTTATTGTTGTATGAAGGTGAAGTGATCATGACACAGATTTTTGACCCCATCACTCAACTAAATTCCTTTTTCTTGTGAGTGAAGACAGTCCTGAGTGTCCTCCTGTGCTCCCCCTTGAGTCCCACATTGTTTATGACGAGTCAATAGCTGCCCAACGGCCTGCGGCGATAACGTGGACTAAATCTTTAAGTACGTCGTCGTTGCTGTAAGTGATTCTGCGCAGATAAAAGACACGGCTGCTCGATTGTTCGTGATAGCAGACTGTGATTCACTGATATGGGGATGAGATGGAGGACAAAGGCGGGACTGAGGTCTATAGAATGACATTTCACAGTGGGGGGGCTTAGATGTCTCCAAGTCGTTTAGTTTGAAGCTGCTCCATTACAGGCGGTGATATTTACCCCTCGAGCTGCCATGTAAAGAGATTAGTTGTGTAAATGTTAATGAAAGAGGGAGATAAAGAACAGGAAAATTAGAGCGACAGAATGACCCAGAATGCCCCGGAGAGAGGAAGTGAAACAGAGACTGAGCAGGAAAGAGAGGAAGAGCGGTGCTGAATGTCTCATCAGTGGGGTGAATGAGCGACGTTTGACAAGATACTTAACAAAATATTTGATGTCCAGTCTACATCTTGGGTCCACATAGAAAACATTGTCTTATGCACTGAAGGTGTTTTTGTTTTAAAATGTTTTTACATAACTTTTCAGGGTGGGAACACAGACAGGTTGAATATTTCAGCTTGCTCCAGGCGTGGAACTGGAAAGAGATAAATGCCTTAAAAATCATCTGTGCCAATTTTTCTTCGTGGCCCGACTGGGAGAGACAGAAAGGAAGTTTTTTTTCTTTTCTGTACATAAATGAGTCCAAACCAAAGCAAGTTGTCAAAATTTTAGGAGGCTTTGCTATCTTTTAAAACAGAATAATTTAGTATGCTCCGTTACATCTGGCTGCTCTAACACAGTCAGCCCACTTTAAATGAGGACACCAGTTGCATAAGAAAGTGAGCTCAACCTGAAATGTGGGCAGCAGATGATCAGGATAGGTTAAAGCCTGCAGTGACCCTGTTTTCATTATCGTCATCGCCATAATTATCATCAGCATAATCATCATTAACTTCATCGTTTTGATCATAAAGTGACAAACCTTGAAGAGGAACTGATGTGATTATTCTCAGTGTCGCTTAAAGACAACCAAGACGTCGCCGAGCAGAAATCAGATTGGAGCTAATGTGAAGAGAAACAAACAAACAATCTTATTGGCTGAGTTAAATGTGAGGGGGCGGGGTCAAAATCCAGGATATCACAAAGCAAATGACAGACTTGAAAATGAAACAAAGAGCTTTGAAATAACTTTTTTAGCCTGATACACCATGGCAACAGAAACCTCCTGTTTCTGATTGGCTGACAGGTGTCCATTGAAAGTGTATATTAGGACACCTCAAACATTGCTCCTATCTAATTAGTCCTCACCTCACCATATAGATTACAGGTAGCCATAGCAACAATACTGACATTGTACAGTACATGATGGATAAACCAAATATTTACTTGTCATATTGGCAAAAAGAAACAAGATTTTCAGTTTTCTTTGGGTTTTTTCTGGGGGTTTTTTCATAAAAGTGACCATGTTGTAAGCATGGAAATGGATTCTGAAAGTAATGACCAAAAAGGTGTCCAATCATTTCTTAATTTGAGGCAACTTGTAATGCACTTGTCAGCTAATTGGTGGTTTGATTGGTCAAAGCTGACATCAATCTAAAATTATATTTATTGATAGTGCATTCCCTCTAATTTTTCCTCACATTCCCAACCTGTTTTCCATGTCTGTGTATATCAACATGATGGCCCCTGAATAGGTGAGGTAAGGTCAGACTTAAACATCACAGACTACCTGATATAAGCAGCACATTTTACTTCTATGATTATTAATATCCCTATTAATTTAATCCATGGCTGGAACGGCTTAACGCTTCGTTTTTAAAATTGACTCAGCCTCACAGCCTTCAAAGCCCCTACACACACCTGCAGTCCATCCAAACAGGTATTTTCACTTCTGTTGCCTGATTAGACCTCCTCTCTCGACTGTGTGGGCAAATACAAACTACACTTCATTGAACGCTCACTTACTCTCCTGTTAGTTTTGTTTAACCTGTCAGGGCAGGACAACTTATACCTTTATCATTATTAGCACATTGAGTTTGGTGACTTCACGACTATTTTCTTTTTTTTTTTGCTTATCCTCCATTTTGTGTGACTTTGTATGAACCAAATATAGTAGGAAAAAACAGCTTCCACCTGACTAGGTGGTCTAATCAACAATTGAAGTTGAGTTGAAACTTTTAGCTCATCACACACTTGTAGAGTAGTTAATGAACTCTGCTGGCCTAGAGTCTGACCAAGGAGTCTTATGGCTAACACTGCTAGCACCACAAGAGAGGATTTCACAGTCTTTTGGGGAGGAAGATCAACAACGACTTATATCCTATTCAAACATGACATGAAAAAAACATCCAGAGGATTTCTGGAAGAAGTTGCATCAACAAAGGTTCAGAAGAGAAGATGAGATTTGCAGGAATTTAAGCCAAGGTGTAAAGTCATGTTAAATCCAAAAAGTAGCAGAAACATCCTTTTCCAGATTATTTTGGGGGGAATTTTATACCTTTATTAGACAGCTGACGGCAGAGAGATGACAGGAAATGAAGGAAGAAGGAGATAGGGAACGACTTGTAACAAAGTCCCTGCTGGATGCGAAAAGGCACCCCAGAAACTTCCTTTGTACTAAATAGATACTGCTCAATCACCAACAAATGTGCTCTGGTGAAAGAAGAGAGTATCTGACACCTGACTGAATGACCTGACAGGACCTTTAGAAAAACACACCTTCCTCTTCCTCTCACACGGTATCAACACTCTTCATTTCACTCTTTCTCTCTACTTGATTGGTTCTTTTCGACCAGGTGTCAGGTATTTGACACATCCAAACTAGATCAGCAAGGTAGGCGACTTGATCATCCGCAGAAGACGCCGCCCTCGCTAGATAAATCCAGCGCTGACGAGAATAGATCACTTCTGCCCCATTTCCTGCTGTGCTGTCCCAGGTGTCCGTCAAATAAGGACTCTGTTTCTCGCATGAAGAAACTGTGGCAACTTTCAGAAGCCCTCATTATTATTATCCTGAGTTTCGTCGCTTTTTTTTTCGTGTATGGATAGTTAACGACTTCTTCTGCATTATTGATGACGGCAGATATAAGCGATGAATAATGCACCAGCCACTTAGGTTCTGCTCGTGGAAGATGGTTTCATATGGGATCTTGTTAAACACGGAGGAGTATCACAATCTGGCCAAATCTTAACTCTTCCAGCGCGTTGGAAGATGTAAGAGCTTAATTTTTAACAACAGAGAGGCTCCCAAGACGGTAAATATCATCAAGTCGCCTGCTTAATATTTCAAACTGTATTCTCTGAGGGCTGCGGCAGTGCGTGTAAACAACCGCAACCTTTCATGTTAGAGTCTCTGGTTACTGATACTGTAGGGGGAAACACAATCAGTAATCAAGCTGTGCAAAATTACATTAATTTTCACTTTCTTTCATCATAGGGCTTCAGTGAAAGTGTGTTTGTTTTGTTTGTTTTGGTGTTTTCTTTCACCAGAAGTTGACCTCACCCTCAGCTTACGTCTGTTTACAGTGTGTAACCAAATGATTGTGAATTACACACAGGATTAAATGAGCCTAAAGAGACTGTTTAAAGAGCACTAGATAAAGGATTTAACCCTGAAGCTCTGAGAAAGAACAGAGCAGCTTTTTGAAAGTAGGTTATGGCAACTCAAAATCTATCTTTGCTGTGGAAATGACGGAACATTTTGTGGATATGTGTTTTTTAATTAGCTTGAATACTTTTCCTTTGCTGCCGCTTTAAGAGCTTAGCAGTGACATTACACCTACCTCCTCTTTTCCTTGCACTTCCTAGTGGGGGCTTTAATCCAAATTGGCTCTGACGCCTCTCTGACATCCTCGCTTTCCTGTGACAGATTGGCTGGTTCGCTCGGCCGCAGAGAGAAAATGAAGCACGCAGAACGGCCCTGGAGCTGCTGGTGAATTATTCATGCCATGCACGTGTTCCCACTCGGCTTAATTACTGAGATGATTAGTGCTACCAAATAGCAGGGACATCCTAAACCCCCCCCCCCNNACCACCTCAACAAATCCTCTGTAGCTCACTGCATACATCCAGCATCCTCTTTTCTACTCTAATGTTGCATGATGCTTTTAATTTCGACTGTCCCTGAACAAGCTTGAAGTCGTGTTGCATTAATGTAAGTGGAGAACTGTTGAGCAGAAACTCAAAAAGCCCTTGTATCACTAATAGTTCCCATCAATCAATTCAGGAAAGGATGGAAATCTCTTCATGTTGCCCACAATTGACCGTTCGCTAAGAGTTTGGAGAGTGGTGATTTTTTTGTTTTAGCCTTTCCAATACGTAAAACATATATATATATATAAATACAATACATAAAATACAGTTTGGAGGGAGGTGAATTTTTTTTTTAGTTTTACCAAAAACAAAATTATAAGGAATAGATTAACAGTGTGTTTGTCTGCTATAATGTTAGCTGCAAACGTTATATGTGCGGATAAATAGCTTACTACCTACAGCAGTTGCTTAACATTAGGAGCACGTCATTGAGCACGTCATTAGCTAACTATATTATTTTGTGGGGTTACAGGTTACGCTACAAAAAGGCTACGGGCTGTAGGGCTGTAGTAAGAGCAATAATAATATTTGGAGGGTGGTGTCTTTTGGTTTTAGTGCTACCAAAAACAAAAACACAAGAGCAACATTATAAGCAATGGATTAAACAACATGTTCGTCTTCTTTGCAATCGTTAGCATGTCCGTTTAACTACAGTAACTACAGTGGTACTACTTGCAGTAGAACTACTTTCAAAACCAACAATTAGATGACTGCAGAAAGCAGAAAATCCCATTTTCAGGACAGGAACATCCACTGTGTAAGATGCTATATCAGAGTTTACGGTAGTATCATAGACTGTATCTGAAGATGGACAACGCGTCTCCGCTTCCTGTACAAAAGTGAAGCCAAAATGTCCCGGATACGGGCGCTGCCATCTTGCGCTGGTGACGTCATCTGGGACCAGAGTCTGCGCAGTAGTGATCGGGGAAGGAGCCGCGTTTCACCCCATTTTATAGCCTCAAATAACTAATTAACCAAATTTAGCACTTAAACCAACATCAGCGTGATAACAACTTCCTAAAATGACAGAAACCCTCTTTCAGAAAAATTTATTTGATGTGTACTTTGGTTTTTTAGTTTGGCCCATGTCCCATCTGCTAACATGGAGGGGGCGGGATTTATGGCCTATACTGCAGCCAGCCACCAGGGGGTGATCGAGATGTTTTGGCTTCACTTTTGGGGAGCTGTCATGTCGTCCGTCTTTATATACAGTCTATGGGTAATATTAACGGCTTTCCTGCTCTCTATTTTGCTTTGGTAGTGTCACAATTCAGCAACTCTAACCAAACGTGTTACTTTAGATTGCACTGTGTTTACCAAACACCTTAGTTAGTCTTTATCAGTGCTCGAAATGGGCCGGTACTCACTGGTACGCAGTATACCGGCACTTCTACATCTCCATGTCAGGTTCTCTGGGCGATTCATCATGGCTCTAAATAAACTGCATTACCCAGGGGGCACTACGTGACGCTCACCTGTTCCCGTTCTCGCCTGCCTGCTTTTCTCTGTATCTGTATTTCCTAGTATCTTTTATTCACTGTAGAAATTCATAATGTAATACTTGATGATTTGTCTGGTACCGGCCGATACACACGCCAACATGTTCATCTTCATCCTTAAAACCTTTTCTCTTGTAAAAGTAAAATATACATTGTGGAAGTACGAAAAACAAGACATATAAATCTAACCTGTTGTTTGACTAAGTTTTTCCATAGCAAATTTGTCCCCCTTATCAATGTAAACTGAATAACTGTGGGATGAAAGAAAGCTTGAAACAGAAACTAAGGGGTGAAAGGTCAATCGTAGCCCTTCTATTTCCAAATCTCAAACTGTGAAGCTTCGGTCTCAGTCCCATAGTGCTCTTCAACCCATTTGTCGCTGAAGTCTGTCTTTCCATATGCCGACCTGCCGGCCATGGCACTGTTGTGTTTACCAAGCAGGAAGTAGCCGTAAGCTGTGTAGAAATAAAACAGCCTCTTCTTTCATGGCACGTTTTGACCTGGTTTTGAGGACTGAGCTCTGCAGGCTCTCGAACAGACACTGCGGAAAAACGCCTCCAGACAATCAAGTGCTTTTCATTTCATCTGCTCTGTCACTGAACGCACGCTGACTGTCAACTGGACGAGGCGAGGCAGGAGCTCCCTCAGCGTCCATCACTGTATCACAGAGAGGAAAATGAGAAAACTGAAGGAGAAAATGAACTCCAGTTTAGGACAGCTGAAAGGGCAGGTGCGAATGACCCGGCTGATCTGTAGCGAAACCGCCAGAGTCCTGAGTGAACGTTTTGGATGAGTGTGTTTCCCCTAGGCTAGGTGTTTCCCCTGTTTCCATTCTTTATGCTAAGCTAAGCTAACTGGCTTCTGGCTGTAGCTTATTTTTTTAGATATGTTGAATAAGGATATTTTTCCAAAATGTCACCTAAAACTAAAAGGACAGAGTAAACCCCCACTAAAGCTGAAAATGCTCCAACTTCAGTCATCAAAACTTGCCTTTTAATTCATATTGATTGATTCTAACTATACTCAGATTTGGAATCAGCAAAAATGAGAATTTGCTTCATTTTTCTGTTTTATATCTTTGTGATTTGAAACCCTTTTAGTTTTAGATGTTTGGTCGGACAAAACAAGCAATTCAAAGACATCAGCTTGGGCTTTGGGAACTTGTGACAGGCATTTTTTTATTCTTTTTTGACATTTTATAGACTAAATGCTTTGATAATGAACACATCATTAGCTGCAGCCCTAAAATCCATCTCCTTAAAGGCCTATTTGTCCTCAAAAGTCTGTCCATAGGTTTTTGAGATATCCTTGTGACAAAAAAACAAACTAACATGGGGGAAAACATACGATTCTTATCTTTTCATTCATGCAGGTCTCTCGAGACGTTGAAATATGAGTCTCAAGTTAACAAAGAGGAAGTTTTTTGAAGTCCTACACAATCCGGGAAAGTTTACATTTCAGTCTTTGCTCAGCTGTTACCAGCTCAGACTGTCCCTTGGTGCAGTAGACTCATGTTAGCGGCAGCTGTCATGGTTTCCCAAACGCTGAGGTCAAAGGTCAGCTGTTGGCCCCCGCAGACAGATTCCCATTTGACCGGCTAACATCAGATGCCAGGAGCTGGGTTGACACAGGCTTGTTTTCACAGTGTTTTTCACTGTATCAGCTAGTTCCAGGTTTTATTGCTCTCTTCCGGAGTTCAAGTGATTTTTTTTCTTTTTGCCAGATAACGCCCAATACCCTCTTTTCCTCCCCGAAGACAATACGCTCCCCAAGTTGACGGTTGTTCACTCAACCAAACCAAGTTCCCACAGGGTCAGGCCGCGTCCTCTCGCTCCGTCACCTCCTTGTTCACACAACCCTCGCTTCACACACGAACATCCCGTCTCTCCTCCCCACTATCCAAACAGGAGCATTTGTGTGTCATCGCACACATCCAAAGCAGTGGTATTTCCCGTCACGTGCACTCCGCTCCGCTTCACATGACCAGGGGCTATAATCCAATAATAAAACCATGCAACAGTCAAGTGCTTTATTGTACATAAATCATCTTAGTTTTAGTTGGAAATGTCATTTTGTGTGTCAGAATAAGGCCGACAGTGTAGTTTGTCTCAGGGGTGAAAAGTTTGACTCTTCAAAATGTCAGTTTCCCAGCAGCGATGAAAAGCTGCTTTGTTTCTGGATTGACCACTGTGCATTTTGAGTTCATCCAAAACTTTAAAATTGCCAAATTTAGAGATTTTCACAGTATGACGGCTGTATATAGGTTGCGTATGTGATTATTACTTTGAACGGGGAATCTGCATCTGAAATAACTTTAGCTGCTTAGAATCTCATGCTGGGCTGCCTCCATGTGTCTTTTCTTAAAGGGCCCATTAAATATGAATACATATATATATTATTTTTTTTACATGGTTTGATGTTTTTCTGCATGAAACAAGATGTTGAGATGGAATTTATTTTGGGGGACTTAAGTTGAGAGTTAAAAAGTAAGTAAGTCCACAAAATCCTCCGTCACTCCCACTTGCAAAGGATGTGGACGGCTGCAAAGAGGAGGATTCAATCTTGGGTGTTAAGCCATATGTGTTTGAGCCATTGGAGTGGGAGAGAGCTGCTGAGAAATCATGCTACTACGGCTGCAACTAGCGAATAATCATATAATCTGCCTATTATTTTCTCGATTGATTGATTAATTGTTTGGTCTAAAAAATGTAGTGAAAAATGCTTAGTTTAATTCCCTAAAGCCCAAGGTGATGATATCAAATTCCTTGTTTTGTCCAACCTGCTGTCCAAGTCCCAGTTATTCAGTTTGCTATCACATAAAACAAAGAAAAGCAGCAAATCAACACAATATTTAGAAGCTGGAACTAGAGAATATTTGACATTTTTGCTTGAATAATTACTTTAACAATTAATCGTTCATCAAAATAGTTGCTAATCGATTAATTGGCATCTCATTTCAGCTCTACATGGTACCTTCAGGTTTTATATGATTGGGGAGGTTGGCTGATTTGCCCCAAAAACAGGATCCTAATGGCGTCATTTGAATAAATATCACAGAGTCTAAGTTATACTGTGTCCTGAAAATGAAGTCAAGTCAGTTTTATTTATATAGCCCAATATCACAAATCACAATTTGGCTCAAGGGGCTTTGCAATCTGTACAGCATACAAAATCAAGTCCTGTATAGTTCAGATACTGTGTAGCAATCACGGATGTCATACTTGTTTGTCATTCTGTATTCATGCAACACACTGTAAGTGTGGTTGAATAGAAAAACAGTCGTAAAAAGACTGTTGAAGGACCTCGCAGCATCATTTTGCACATGGTGAACTGTGTGATTTACTCCACATGAACACCTTCTGATTTATTCCATCCTCTGCCATTTTCATTAGGCTCTATTCTGTGTGGTGTTGACAGTTTTAGATTATTTTAAGCCCCATATCCCTGCAGCACAGTTCAGTAAACATGCATCTTAAAGTTGTTGTTATTTGAATGCAGTACAAACCCACATAACTGCAATGCTGCTGCTGTGTCTCTAATGTCCTCGCTCTGTGCTCTCCTCAGGGTCAGCTGTCTCAGGCTCTCAACGGCCTGTCAGACCGAGCCACTGAGGCCAAGGAGTTCCTGGTTCAGCTGAGGAACATGGTGCAGCACATCCAGGTACTTTAACACACACACACACACAAACACACACACTGCGTACCAACTGCATCCAACTATAAAACGCCTCGATCCCAGTAATAATCTCTCTTCCCCCCTCTGTGATCCCGGACTGTCCGCCGCAGCACGTCACTGCAGTAATCGACAGAAACAAAAAGGCTTATCGCATTATTTCAAGTAACATTTTGTAATCCCTGGCCTGGAGTATGTTCATAGTCCAGCCATAGTGCTGCATATAACAGGTGGAAAAACGACACTATGTAGGCTATCAAAGCTCACTTAAGTTATGTTTCGTTAAAATCTGACTTTAACTTCGACTTTTTTCTCTTTCATGTGCATTTTCAACACATTAAACATTAAATTAGAGTCAGTTAAGTAATGGGTGTTTTAGCGTGTAGCAGGATAAACTACCTAAAGTTGTACTAAAATATGTGTATGATTAAAGTTGTTTCATATGTGGACAGTGCGTCAGACACAGACTGTCAGGATGTAAAGAACACGGGAATCAATACAGACATTTACATTCAGTGAACTGATGCATCGCCATAGTAACAGCAGAGCAGGTTTCAGTCTTAGCAAAGTTTTTTTTACATGTGTGAGCGAGGATATTGATTTACCACAGGTTTACACTCTGTGGTATAACATGTACAGTACTTAGTGTGAGTACAATATATTCACCAGGAATAGATTTAGATGCTCGCAGCCTTCTGCTGTGTGTGAAGACAAAGCTGCGGTCAGCTTTAGAGCCTGATTAGAGGACGAAGGTGGGATTAAATGCCCTCATTGATTATCATCACGCAGCGAGATGACACTCCAGGGAGACCCATCAAGGTGGGAGATGCAGGGTAGGAGGAGGAGGAGGAGTGGAAATATGGGATGTGTGAAAACTATTAGGCATAATTGTACGTAGATTTCTCAGATGTCCCATCATGTTGATGCTTCATGATGATTTTATCCTCCCACGTTGCATGATGGCGAGCTGCTGGAGGAGACGTGTGAATGAAGAAGCATTTTTAAAAGAATTTTATTTGAGGATGGACTGAAGCCTTCTGTCATTTAACTCAAGTTCTTAAAGCACACATTACAAGTACTATAAATCGTATTATCTCTAAACGTTTCAGTGTTAATCTTGCTATTAAATTGGTGTCCTAAGAGATTTTACATTGGTTTTGTATACTGAAACCTCCTGTATGTTTCTCCAGTCTTAAAGATGCTTTACTCTCTGCCAGTATTGTGATTTTTCCAGCCTCTGTCTGTCGCCTCGCAGGAGAACGGAGTGGAGTTTGAGGCCTGTTTGGTGGCGCAGTGCGACGCCCTCATCGACGCCTTAAACCGACGCAAGGCCCAGCTGCTGGCTCGAGTAAACAAAGAGCACGAACACAAACTGAAGGTGAGTGAGCATGACCAGACACACCCAAAAAAATATACATCTCAGTGGGTCAGATGGATATCAAGCTTTTCAAAAATCTATGGGGTGGAGTGTTCATTCACAAGAACAGCATGTTGTTGGAAAATCTAACCAAGAAGGCAAAAATCCCGTTCTACAATAACACACTCTTGACAAAAATAGATGCTACAGTATTTGTGATGAATTAGGTATTTCAGGCAAGGATTTAAGTGTAAGTTGAGTGGAAAAACTGGCAACTGGTGGAAAGAAAATCACTTCCATACTGACTCCACTGACATGAAGTGAAGGCAATTACTGCCACGAAAGATGGAAATTAATCTAAATATTAATGGTATGCTTTAAAAATGGATGGCTGCAATGTCAAATGTGTGTTATTTGTAGTTTAATTGGCTAAAAGTGCTCAACTGATATGAATTTCTTTCAAATGGCATTTTAAATTATTTAAGCCATTTCTGCCATCTCCCATTTGGAAGATTTTCTCATTGTAGGCTTCAGATTCAGCGCAGAATTGAACGAGCTACAAAGATATGAAACTCGATTCCAATGATTTCAGACACATAAAGTGCCACATTTGTCTTTAAACCATCTGCGACACATTGAACGGGGGGATGTAACTGAGAGATGGAGTGAACATGAGAGGAGGAGGAGGGAGAGATACATTTGTGCTGTACAGCATCCAATTTCACGCTTGGACGCTCTGTAGAATCAAGGTTTCACGCGTGTAGGTGGTTTGAGAAACACAGCCTGTGCATTGCAACATGTGAGCACACTTACATACATAAACACACATTTTTTCTTTTCCTTTCTCCGTGTATGAAATATTTAGATGTGAAGCATTTCATGGATGTGCATCATAAATCACTCACAGAAAAACTCATTTTCATTTCATTCACGTTTAATTCTCTACAAGGAGGAGCTGCTTGGTCATTGTCAGTTCTTTACCTGCCCCACCTGCCCCACCTGCCCCACCTATAGGAAAACCCGCAGGCAGCTAGTGTTACAACAGAAGTTTTTAATAGCTGCTTTCTTCTTTGTGTTTTTTGAGCTTTGAGTTTTGTAACTGAAATTATATTTTATATTTCTCTCTAAACATTTACAAACGGGGCTTAACATTATTTCTTTTTCTAGTGTTTTATATTTTATTTTATATTTTATATACTATATTCTATTCTCATATTTTGAACTTTTGCACTATTTTATATCTCATGTCCTAAGTTCTCCTTTTACTTTATATTACATTTTGTGAGCATTGTTGGAGGGGCCTGGGATTTAAGAATTTCATTGCCAGCGACTGCTTACTGTAATTGTTGTGCATATGACAATAAATATCTTGAATCTTGAATCTTGAGGTCACCAGTCAACCAGAGACTCCAGGAAGTTACCAAGAAACAGTCTGGCACATAACCCCTGGTAAAACCCAATGTGTCATTTTTACACTTAACAGTTTGTACTAATTAAACAAACTTATAATTATAATATGTTAATTAGTGAGATTTAGAGGTGCTGGTTGGCAGATTTACTTACCGTTGGACAGAGCCAGGCTAGCTGTTTCCCCCTGTTTCCTTCTTCATGCCACGATAAGCTAACCAGATGCTGGCTGTAGCTTAATAGTTGGCGTACAGACACGAGAGAGTTGTCAATCCTCTCATCTGACTCTCGGCAAGAAAGCAAATAAGCTCGAACTACTCCTTTAAGCTTTTTTGGCATTGGACCATCAGACAACTGTGGCTAAGTGTGTCCACAATTAACTATATGATTTGCAGATCATTTTAGCACTTTCACGTTTTAAATTCAGATATTTAGTGCCAAAGACAGAGCTGAATTTAACCATCATACTACTACCATCCCTCTGTAAAGTAACCGGGACAGCCAAGGACACGCAATTACACTCTGAACAGTGTGTACTCTTCCCAGTATTTTGCTGAAAATATGCTCCAGTCAACAAAACAACAAAATTTTGCAGGTTAAAAAGTAAAACCTCTCACTCTCACAGCAGCTACAGAAACCGCAGTTGTTCCACTCATTGCCTGCAGTGTCACAAATGTCAAAATTACCGCTATTACTGTTTTTTTGTAGAAGGAACACACTGCGACGTGTTTACGGCTGCAGCTCTAAACTGCCACTGTTGCCACTCTTGTTTATGTGGCACAGGTTGGACTGGGAGTGCAGGTTGGACTGGGCCTAGTTGTGGGTGCCATTGTGCACATTTAAAATGCAAAATCTGTTTCGTTAATGATTGACGGCTGTTAAGTGATGGATGGGTGTTTATTGAGAGGCAGACACATTCACACATCCAAGATGGAGGAATTTTAATGTGTCTCAGTGCAGATCTGATCCCTCCTGCCAGCCGACAGATCAGTGCCTCCATGCGCTCGCTGAATCTTAATGCCAGAAAGACACATTTCTCCATGACAGATCTGATATTCTTTGTAAGTTTTCAGTGTTACTCGGGGACACTGCCTCCATCATAGGAGTTTCCCACAGAGTCAGTGATGCAAGAAACTATTCTGTGTTTCTCATGTGCTCCTGGAGGGCAGCGTAGCTCACTTTAGGTAGATATCAGCCAGAGTAAAGGGGGAAGAGAAAGGATCACTGGAGACATTGCGTCTTTTCTGGAGTGCACCTCCAGTAATTGGAGCCCCTCTGACATGGGCAGTCAATGGGATGCTTTCTGCTTCATTAGCACGTGGCTCAGTGGCGGAGGTCACCCTGCCGCCATAATTGAATGAGACACATTTCTGTCCCAGTGAACTCCTGATGATAATGTAGTCCTTTGTGTATTTTCCAGATGTAGCATCACAGATAGGATTTATTTTCATATGAAAAGCAGAGTGTTGCATTAAACAAAACAGCGCCAGCTATGCATTTTATACGTGTCCAATTAAGAAACTAATGAAGTGCCCTGATTAATCCTGCTGATTCAGTCACGTGAAGCTCTTTTTATGAGGAGGAACCATAAAAAGCGTAGAGAACATAAAATCAATTAACGCCAGCTCAAACAGAGGCTGCTGCAGCTGACTTGGCATCTCGTACAGAGCTTCCTGCTGCTCTCCTCTGGTCCCGCACGCTGACGCCAAAGCCACGGTCACCATGGTGACCAGGACATGTTGAGCTTGTTGTTTTGAAGCTGCGGAGGCGAGAAGTAGTCCTTAATAACATGAGTCAGGTTCATTTTTGTTTCTGTACATGATGGAGGGTTGACCCAGGTGTTTGTTTAGAGAGACGGCAGAGGTGGAAGGTGGTTTTATGGCAGTTTGTCACGCTGAGTGGTTACGAAAGCTCCTTCACTCAGTCTCTCGCAAACATCCATCAGTGGTGATTTAACTGCTCAGTTTTCCATCCTAAATGCTGGTTCAAAGTCTTCTCTTCTACCAAAATATACTTCAGGGGTCCTGATACTAAATCTCTTTATATTTTAACTCAACTTTATATTTTTTGTGCAAAATTGAAATAGTCTCAATCTTAAAAAACATCCAAATCAGCCTGAAAATAGTCAAGTGTAAACTCCACTTCAGGTCCCTGACATAACATGACTTTGCTGTGCTCACCGGTAGCTACTGCAGTCCTGTTCATCGCTGAATGAACATCGCATACTTTATTTTATACTGGTAGCAATTTTCCAAAGGTTTTACACTGATTTTCTTCCTTTCAGACAGCCATTTTTCTCACTTTATGTCAGTAATATATGGAAATCAAATTACAAAGAAGTAAAACTTGTTTCTTTAATCATCCATCACAGTGAACTTTTTTCAAGTTTCTTATTTTGTTAAAAGTTTGCCTTGAAGAGCAGCGGCTGTGCATTCAGGCATGTACATCCGTCTTTTGTGAACAGAACAGCTTTGGATTTACAAACTGTCCCGTCAGAGAATAAAGCACATAATAGTAACAGTGAGTAAACATGAATTTTGTGAAAAGAAAATGTGACTTTTGACATTTCTTGCATTGTCAACTTGCCCTTCTGCAGCAGACTCTGAAGTCTCAGATGTCTGAGCTTTTTAACAAGCACTTGAATGCACCAACAATAAGAGTTTTCCTTTAAGGGAAGAGTTTGACGTTTGATTAGCTATATTACCAAGCATTAGTTCAGGAGATCGGTACCACTCTCATGTCTGTTCATATGAAGCTGCAGCCGGGAGACGGTTTGCTTAGTTTAGCGTCAAGACTGAGAGGGAAACAGCTAGCCTGGCACTGTCCAAAGATAAAACAAATCCACGTACCAGCGCCTCTAAAACTCACAAATTAACACGTTAAGTCTTGTTTGTTTAATCTGTACAAAAACCAAAGTGTAAACCTCACGGTCACGAGAAGAGTCACAGTTTTTTTGGATTACACAAACAACATAATTAGTTATTTAGTGAGCTTTAGAGGTGCTGGTAGGCATTTTTTAACTTTGGACAGAGCCAGGCTAGCTGTTTCCCCCTGTTTCAAGTCTTTATGCTAAGCTAAGCACCAGTATAGTGCTTTAATATGATGTGGAGAATTTATTAAATATGATCAAACCGAGGCACCCTGCTTCTGCTGTCAGTCCCTCTCACTGTATTTCATCTGGGAGATCCGAGCTTGCAGAGTCAGCTGTGAACTGATTCTTCTGAGGGCTGATTAGAGAAACACAAAGTGAATCAGAAACTAAGTCAGTCTGCATCTTCTTCCACTCATCCTGAAGTTTGCCACCGGATGCTTGGTCCTCTGGACACCCAGCCCGGGTCGTCTAATGAGTACAGCTGCACTGAGGCTATTTTTATTTCCACTGTAGTGATTTGCTGACCTCCCTGTTGACTCCTCGTCATCAGACTAAGTGTGTTGCTCCAGGGGATCCCTGCTCCCCAGGGTCCTCCACTTTCAAGCACTCAAACATGGGGAACAGTTTGCACTGTACGGTGGCTCAGAGATTAACTGAGGAAATCTAAAGAACACTTGAGGCAAACATCGAATGATTAATTCTCTCACTGTGAACGACGCTGCAGTGGGATCTGCAGCAGAGAAGGTGACCATGAAATATTAAGACTGCTGCTGAATTCAGTATCAGGGTATTGTTCATCTGTATTTTTGTGCTTTCTTTGTAAAATGTTTGGCTGAATACTGTTATATAATCTTTCTGTCAGTCAACAGAAGACTTCTATTATTTTCATCATCCATTAATCTGCCAATTATTGTCTCGAATGTCAGAAGATAGTATACAATGTCCAGTTTCCAGAGTCCAAGGTGACGTCTTTAAATATCTTGTTTTGTCCGACCAACAGTCCAAAACCCAAAAATGTTCAATTTAACTATATAAAAGCAGAAAATATTCACAATTGAGAAGCTATAATTTGGGATTTTTGGCATTTTTATTTGAAAAATGAAAATAGTTGTAGATTATTTTTCTGTCTATTGACTCATTGATTAATCACCTAATTTCTAATCATTTTAGTTCCAGCTTCTAAAATGTGAGAATTTGCTGCTTTTCTTTATTTTATATCGTTGTGGATTTAATATCTTTTAGTTTTGGACTGTTGGTCAGACAAAACAAGCTATTTGAAGACATCACTTTGGGCTCTCTGACATTTTATAGATTAAATGATTAAACAATTCAATAAAAAAATAATTGAGAGGTCAGTCAATAATGAAAATAGTCCTGTAGCTGTCATTTTGACCCCTACTCCTTTTTGCCATTGAATTTCTTATGTTAGCACTAAGGAAGTGAAGCTCATCTTCCTGCTACATTTTCTCTGCGTCCGTCTGAGTAAGAGACACATTAATGCGGCGCCTTGATCCTCGCTGACAGCTGAGAGTCGATGGAAGTGGCACTTGTCACTTCCTCTGACCATCACTGCAGCGCGTAACATACAGGAAGCAAAGCTTCTTCCTTTCATCCTGTAACAGTTTGATTTCCATTACAATCCCCTCTTTTGTCTTCCCCCTCTCCTCTCTTATTGTTCCCCCTTTCCTTAACCTCCTTCCTTCCTCTCCTCTTTTGCCTCCATCCATTTCCCTTTTCATCTTTCTCTTCATCTTCCACTCTAATCTTTCACTTTCCATTCCCTCTTTTACCCCATCTAACCCCTCCTTTCTCTGCATCACAGCTCTCTCTCCTGCCTTACCCCTTATATTCCACCTCCCTCTGTCTTTCTACAATACAGTATGTCGTTAAATCATCTTCACACACTTCCATAATGTCAAACTGTTCATGCCTGGCTGACTGTATATCAGCCAGTGCTGCTGTAAAGGGACAGGTTAGGTTAGGAGACTGCAGCCACAGTATCTTACGAGGCCAAATGTGCCGCAGTGGCCTAATAATTACAACAGAAACAGATAGAAGAAGGCAATTTGTTTCACAAAGAGGCAGCAGGTCCTGCAGACTCGCTCACAGAACAGTATGTGCAGCTGATGAGATGCTGGATAATATTGGCCCCTTTCTGAATATCCTGCCTTGTTTGGTTGTAGTCCGTGCTGGTGCACAATATTTGTGTTTGTGTAAATCTCTTTAAAACTGCTACAGTCAATATTTTTATAAGAACAACGGATCAAGTGTGTAATGTGAGTGTTTTTTACGACCCATAACTTTAATGTTTTGGTTCCCTCGGTGTCAGTGGTGTCGCAGCAGGCAGCTGTTCTCAGCGAAAAAGCTCTAAAAACCCACTAAAGAGCCAGATATTTCCCTCAGGAGTTGGTGGAGACTAAAAACAGAGCTAAAAGAAGAGTGGATATTGGACTTCACCAGGTGGCCAGAAATGCAGTTCCACATGAAAGCTAGTGTTGTTCTGTTTCTTCTGGATGCATAAATAAGCCACTGTGTTGCTAACAAGTTTGCCACATCAAGTTAAATGTTGATAATATGTCAGTGTTGTGCTTACAGCTTGTTTCTACTGACCCCAAGTGGTCAAAAAAAGCAGTTATTTAAATATAAAAATCTCATTTAAATATCTGTACTGAAGATGCTAATCCAGAATGCACTAAATGTTAGCAGCTTCTTTAATAAGAAGAGTAGTAACGTGTTTTATTGTGTCCTGGGATGAAGAAATGTAATGAAAACCTGCTGTAACATATTACAGTATGTTTCAGCGCTCTGAGCATCAGTTTCTGTCCTTGCTTGGGATTGTTTTAGCAGCGCTGTTGAGCTGCTGTGACTCTGTATGACGGTGTGTTTAATCACCATGACAGCCACATATGTCTGAGAGGACAGAGTTTGTTTTCCCCTCCGTGACTTCCGTTCATCTCTGCTGCTGCTGCAGAAACTGTGGCCCACTTACACAGCCAGCTCTGCCCTCTACCACTGTCCTGCACTTTGTTTATGTCTCTCCCTCTCTTTCCACCTCTCTCTCTTTTAATCCATCTCTCCCTCTTCTCTCTTCAAGATGCTAAATCTCCTCCGCTACCGTCTCACCTCCAGCTGCTGCTGTCCCTCCATTCTGTGTTAAATTCAGATGAATGAATGTTCCCTTCACTGATTATCTGCTGATCAGCTGGCAGAGCGGTATTGCCGGTGGCAGCCTTTATTTCTCATTCCGAAGCTGATTTAAAGCAGATTTCAGGAAAGATGACTGGAATGCTGAGGGAAGCTACTCAGCAGGCAGCAGCGAGTGTCGAATCTGAGAGAAAAAGGAAACGAAGGACCAGGGAGAAGGACAAGATACACTAAAAGTTGTCAACTGCACCCTCCAGTAAAATTCCTCCATATGTATTACGCTCTGTGAATTAAAAGATTGTGATTCCAGCTGCGTAAGGAGGAGGAACAGCAAGTGTGATTGTTTAACAGGCAGCGTCAGCAGCGAGAAACTCTTCCCGGAGCCTCGCCAGGCCACTGCAGGGTTGTAGATGTTCCAGGCTTGACACAGCAGGGAGGGTTTGGCCCTCAGCCAGGGAAATTTAGACCGAATCATCAGAGCCAGAATGAGATTTCCTCTCACTGTATGGGACGAGAGGTTGAACACGGTGCTCCTCTGGCCGATTGATTACAGCACTAAAAGGGGGAATAATTAGAGTATGATTAGCTGCGTTTCTGTACATATTTATTTACTTGAAAGTATTCTGTTTGATCCTCTTAGAATACAATTTGTTTTATTTGGTCACATCGTCCTGGCGCAAATGGGCCAAGGTTTAGCAAGTATTCAGTCATTTTCGCAGTCGGAGGGATGCAAAACCGTAGATATTCTGGCCGAGTGAAGGAGGTCAAAACAAATGTGATTCCAGACTTTGCTTAAATGTACCTTCCCTGGTGTTCGCAGCAGATAAGAGCGTACGAGGAAATGGCTGAAGAAGCGGAGGCGAGGGGCCTTGAGTTTGTTGAGAACTGAAATCCGCATTTTCAAGTGTCTTTCTGCAGTTTGTTTGAGGGCACACGAGGTCAGTTAAAATTGTTTTCAGCTGCCCAAACAAACTGAACTGGAACAGAAGCTTCCAGTCCTGTGAGGTTTGAATAAAGAACGCCAAACATGGTTCGGTGCCCTCGGCATCCAGATTGTCCAAATAAACTGAAATAACAGAGTGATTATAACACAATCCAGCAGCCAAACGAGCTAATTTGAAATGAGAGGAAACTGGATGTTAAGTGGTTAAAACATTGACCGTGCTGTGTTAGTGATGACGCTGCCATTTTGACCACAGTCACTGGAACATTTGCACACTTGCTGTAAGGAAAGGGGAAGAGATTTGTCAACTGGCTGGCTGTTGAGATAGCTTTAGTATCTGAGGTTGATTATGCCTGTATGCAGGACTGTTAGATTAATGGGATTTTTGTGTCAAATCTAATGAAGTAGCTTGATTTGCCAGGTTTTTATTTCACTGTGTCAGCCAAAAATCGACTTTCACATCTGGTTATTTCAGTTATAAACAGTTTCTCAACTAAATGTCAATAAAAACTAATATATATTATATTTCTACTGTAATATAAATGGGATATTTTAGCCATATTTCCCGCCCATACTTGATTCTATTCAGAGGACAATCCTGAAATCTTCTTTCATGCTGTGATTATACAGTAGCTATGTTAAAGCTTACTCTATGTGTCTTACAGTAATGCTACACACCGTTTACTGTAAGCTGTTTTCATGATCACAGTAAAAAACATGTGAATATTTATTTCCCAGGCTGATTGCATCTGAGAAAGGCCAGTTAATTAGAATAAGCTATAACTGTATGAAAGTCTTCACTGTTTGTTATGTGTCAGTGGTACAATACTTGCACATTGATGCGCTCTGACTGCAGTCATCAGTAAATCATCTTCATGTATGCTGTCGGCCTCAGAGCGGCTGCAGAAAGGATTTTCCTCTCCATTCAGCCTTGGAGCCCCTCAGATAGCAGCAGTGAAGTTTCTGTTACCTAGCAACCCTCGGTC
The DNA here is from genome assembly GCA_003416845.1 of Oplegnathus fasciatus. Classification (NCBI taxonomy): domain Eukaryota; kingdom Metazoa; phylum Chordata; class Actinopteri; order Centrarchiformes; family Oplegnathidae; genus Oplegnathus; species Oplegnathus fasciatus. Next base: position 1,101,380 of record NTHP01000153.1, read on the forward strand.
CAGCACCTCCGTTTATTTCACACTGTTGCGAGGAGGCTCTGTGGACATCAATAGTGTCAGCGGCAGAGAGGGGATCTCCCGAGTCACGTCTATCACATATCCGATCAAATCAATCAAATATCATGTTGTATGCCTTGTAAGGAGGGTTTCTCTTATCGATTTAAATCTGTTCCCTCGTATTCAGATCATGTTGTGGGAAGATAAATTATGAATATGAGGAGGGAAGCTATAAAAATCACATTTGTATTTTCTAACCGACTGATTTTTCTGATGTCAAATGTGTTTTCTGAGGCAAAAATCAACGACCGCATACATAAAATTCAGAAACATATACATGTTTTGATTCTGAGTGAAATGTCTCAGAAACATTTTACAGCTCTCTCGTCTCTGATGTAACCGGCGATGCTGATGACTGTTCACACGGCCCGGCGCGTGAGAAAAACAAAATGTCACTTTCCTTCCGTTAACGTCAATAACACGATCAGTTGCCGATGTCCCTTCAGCCTCCTCTTCCTCCCTCAATCTGTGTGCATTACTCAATCAATCACTTTGACAATCCTGGTGCTAATCTCATTATTGGTATTCCTCCTGGTCGCCTCATTCAGCTTCTCCTCATCCATTAACAGCCTTGTTCTCCAGCCTCCTCCTTCCATCCACCCTCTTTTCTTTCTCTGTCCTTTTACGTCGTTTCAATGTCGCCATTTTTTTGTTGTCTTAAGCTCTCTCTGCATCCATCTTTCTTCTCTTTGCCTTTCTTTCTCTCCTCTACTCTCCTTTGTCTCTCTTCCTCCCTCATTTATCAACATTTCTGCTTATTTACTCCCCTTTAATTTCTCTGCATCTCCAGTCTTTCCTCTTCTGATCCTGCCCTATTTATACTCCACAGCACTTGCACACTTTATTAAACCAGCTTTGTGCATTTTATTCATGTTCCACTCCAGAGTGATTACAGGAAAAGGGTGATGATTAACATATGATTATCTTCCGCATGCTTGTTGTTGTTGTGTAAGTGTATTAGACTTGCAAAGCCTGATTCCCTCATGGCTGTTTCTTCTTTCTTCTCCCCCCTTTTTATCCAGGTGGTTCGGGATCAGATCTCCCACTGTACAGTGAAGCTGCGTCAGACCACGGGGCTGATGGAGTACTGTCTGGAGGTCATCAAGGAGAATGACCCCAGTGGTTTCCTTCAGGTAAGATGCAAGACAAGTCTCTTTTTAGCTTGTGACCCCTTAAAACGAAGCAATGTGAACTTACGGCCCCTCATTACTATTTGCATATATTTGTGTAAGTTGTGACCAATTGAACCAAAGAGGGATTTTCCTCACTATCGCTATATTTGGATAATTTTTCAAGTTCTGAAGAAGTGAAATCATCCATGAATTCACGACAGAATAGTTGAGAAAAGTCAGGAAACTGAATATAATTTTGTATGTTCCCCAAGGCTGCATTCTCGGGCCTCTTCTGTTCAACATCTACATGCTCCCACTCGCTCAGGCTATAGAAAACAACTACATATCTTACCGTATTTATGCAGACGACACACAGATTTATATATAATGATATCGCCAGGTGTCTACGGCCCCATAGAAGCACTGAGTTGGTGCATTGAACAAATCAGTGATTGGATGAGCCGAAGGTTCTTCCAGTTTAACAAAGACAAAACAGAAATGATTGTTTTTGGAGCCAAAGAAGAAAAATTAAAAGTCAGTCCTCAGCTAACGTTAAAGACCACAAACCAGGCCAGAAATCTCAGTGTAGTCCTGGACTAAACTTTCAACATCCACTTTAAGACAATTACAAAGTCGACCTACTGGCACATTAAGAATAGATCAATAATGGTTTAGTGCCAGAATACATTTCTGATCTGCTGATCTGTTATGAACCATCCAGACCTCTCAGATGATCTGGGATCAGGTCTGCTTTCTGCCCCCAGAGTCAAAACTAAACCTTGAGAAGCAGCATTCAGTTTTTATTCACCACATATCTGGAACAAACTCCCAGAAAACTTCAGGTCTGCTCCAACAGTTCTTTCAAATCAGAGCTTAAGATGTTCTGTTTGCCACTGCCTTTTATTAAATAAAATTTGGGCCTATTTATTCATATACAGTATAACACTGCACTGTAGCTACACTGTAATTTGTATTCTACTGCCAAATCTGTCTTATTCTATTTTACCTTGTTTTAATCCTTTTAAATTCTATTTATGTGGGTTTTTATATTGCCTTGTTTTTCCTTTATGTCTTATCTTAATGCCTTTATGTCTTATGTATAGCACCTTGTTGTTAAAAGGTGCTATACAAATAAATTTCCCTTGCCTTGTGTAGCAGAAATACGTTTTTCTTGCTTTCTCTTCCCGTTGATCATCTTGTGGCCCCTCAGATTTATCTTTCAACCCCTTGTGGGGCTCCCAACTAGAGAATGGCCAAAGGTTGAAGCTGTAACATCCGTTTTGAGGAAATATAAAGTAGTGACAATCTGTTTTTGAATTTTGTGTTTTTAAAGCTGCAATTTTCACACATCTTGCTGCTTGCAGTGTTAAGTTAAGTGACATTTCTCTAGGGAAGAAAATTTATATTAAAAAAAGAGAAACTGCTCCTCAAAACCAAGAAAAACAATCAAAACTAAACTGATACAGTAAAGTTACTGTTTGTTTGTTGCCAGGAGAGGTTTTCCTCTGTCTCTGCTGAGCAATTTCACCTTGTTAAAATCAAACTTATTTGACATCTTTGATTTAAGTTCAACAGTTTGATGCTGAAAAACTTCAGTCTTGTGTTTTTGTGATGGTTGCTCTGATTGAAGAGCTGAATCACAGAAACACAGTATCACAGTGTATCAATGTATGTGCCTGATAGTGGCATGCAAGCACGAGTTTTTAGATGAAATCTCTTTAGCATGACCCAAAATGATTTTACCCATTATGATAAAGTATTTATACAGGTTTGGTGTTTATGTCAGTAACATTTTATAACTAACAACTAATAACATTTTATATTTTGTAACAGGCCATGAATTAATGATTTTACTGATAATTTCCTTGGAAGTTTCCTGGAAAAAGGCATAGAGTCTAGATATTATTCTTTATATATGTTGAACTGAGGCTCTATGGATAGAGGGTGTTGTATGCTGTACAGATGGTAAAGCAAATGTGTAATTTCTAAATTGGAATTTCTGAATTGGAACCGTGCTAATTGAAAATTGTCTTTAAACTCTCAATAATAGGATTAAAATACAAAATGTATGACTTGTTTAAGTAGCGGATGATATAAACATTAGATAAACGTGGATACATCTGTGACTGTATGTGATTTTCTGGTTTCCTAGACAGTATTTGTTATTGATAAGTAGAATTTTAATAGTGTATTAATTTGTCCAATGTTGTTCTCAGATCTCCGATGCTTTGATCAGGAGGGTCCACATGACAGAGGGCCAGTGGGGGAAGGGGACCCTCACCCCCAGGATGACCAGCGACTTTGACCTCACTCTGGACAGTGGACCCCTCCTGCAGACAATCCACCAGCTGGACTTTGTCCAGATGAAAGGTAAAAGAGAGGAGATGATGGGTACAGTCACCTGAGGGATTTATACAAGAGTGGGCTGGAGGGGCTGCTAGAGGAGAGCAGAGAAGCACAGAAGGAGACTTTTTTTAAACTCAGTGAGAAAAATTCAAGCCCTCTCGATAGTTAATGTCTTCTTTACTGAAATGTTTTTGAACAAGACATTAAATCCCTACCAGCCTGTGAAGGAGCTGCTCTGTAGTCAGACTGACCTTTGTTATGAAAAATCACCAATATATACCTGCAATATTTGCAGTACTGAATTGTTGGTTTATTGTGAAGTTTTTAACTAGGAAATTGTTAAAATATGAATTTTAAATCCTAATTTTCCTGTGATATTTTTGTATGTAGTTCTCCTCCTAAAATGTATTATGAACACTAGTGTGATTTTTTTTTTTGTAAGGGATTGTCCTCTTTTTCTGTGACAACAGTCCCTTGAGTTTGCAGTTGCTATTTGGAGACAGCTTGTTCTTGCATGTGACCTTTTTATCTTTTAAAATCACATAATTTTGCAAGTAAACACAAAAATGTTCAGAAGCAATTTGAGTTGGGGGACTGGCTGGATGTTTGCACAGATATTTGTGTTTGGTTTGTGTACCTGCTTTACACAGTATGATATCACTGCCATACTGTAGGTGTTTGCTAAAATATTCTCTAAATTGCTCATAAAGTCAAGGAAGTTTGGTGTGTTTATATTCATGATTCGGAAGCCTTTGATTAATGTGATATAAATTCATATATTCATAATTGAATTTATAAATGATAAATATTGAACAGGTCTTCGTGCACTACAAAGTCACATCCACTTGGGGAGTGTGTGTTTGTGTGTGTTTGTGCATGTGCGGGCATCTTTTCACATCTCAGTGGGCTGTAATCTGGCCTGGTTTTTTCCCCTCCTCAGTCCCAGCTGCTCCCATGCTCCAGCTGGAGGAATGCTGCACTCAGAACAACAGCGCCACGTTGTCATGGAAACAGCCACCGCTCTCCACCATCGCCGTGGACGGATACATCCTGGAGCTGGACGATGGAAACGGGGGGCCGTTCAGGGTAGGTTTCCCTCAGCAGGTACTCTTTTGTCTCCACCCGTTAAGATTTATCTGTCGACTTTAATACAAGACAAACATTACTTTTACTTGTGAAGCCCTAACCGGGGAAATCTTTGTTAAATTTACATTTAGATTACAAGACTAAAAGTGAACAGGACCAGTTAGAGTAATAATTCACCTTTACAGAACACTAGTCCTCGTCTCTCTCAACAAAGACTCCTTCATTTGGTGCCAGGGAGGACACCAGCTCAGCCAGGGGAATGTGAAAGCAACGCTTTGTCACTGAAATCCCTCAAGTCAATGTGTGACGGCCGTGCACAGCTCTGACTGATATGAGAGAGGTCATGTGACACACTGTAGTGAGGCATTGAATGACACGCCGTCAGGAATAAGGATCTGTAATGCAGCTGCCAGCTGGGATGATCCCACAGGAAGTGTGATCTGGGATCAAAGCAGTATTCATACCCTCTCCGAAGTTAACCGTGTAATCCATCCACCTAAGACCCTCCCCAGTTCTCTATACATTGAGGCCCCTGCTTTGTTATAATGGCAACTTAAACCTCCTGAATAATACACTCAATACAATGGCAGAGGATATCTGTGTGTGACCTCTAAACCTGTAAAGAGCAAGTTCCTCGATACAGTGGACCCGTTGACTCTCATAACAATTAATCTGGGAGATCTTTCCACTTTTCTTAAAGTGATGTTAAACTTTGGGATGAGGCCCCCTGCCAAGAATTTTAGATTATCTTTTTTATAATTGCTCCCCTGCTCTGTAAGTCTTATTTTTCAGGAAAAAGTTGTCTTATTCTAACAAAGCCCCAGAGCAGAACAGACTTTTCATTCTTTGGCTGGTATGAAGGGGAAAAGGGTATTAAATTCCATTCTGTGTGGTATTAAAAAGGTCTTTCAAAACCTTTAACTCTGCAGAAACTCTGTAAAAGTTCAACATCACTTTAAAGGAATAGAAATTTGATCATTATTTACTCACTCGCTTGTCAGTCGAATTAAATCTCTGGACATACAGGCAAAAAGCCCAAACAACTGCATGGATGGTTTTTTTTTTTCATAAAAAGTGTCCTAGTACCTGTATAATACCACTCACATACCAAATGATGGTATTTCTGAGTAGCCTATTTTGTCCCAGAAAACAAATGACATGCTTAAGCAAAAACAGCCTAGGGTTTAAAGGGTTAATAAAGCCATGAAACCTAATTTAGCTCCCATATTTCAATCTCAGCCTTCTCTCAAACTGTTGCCATCTTTTCATAGCTCCTACAAAGCACAACATGTCCATCAGATTCCTCTAAACAGCTGCTGCAGCATAATTAAAGTGGTTTGATTTGGTTTTAATGCTCACCCAACAGTAAGAGATTTAATAATCTAAATATTGGACTTTTTGGCCCGTGGTATACACAGTTGGCTGCGTATCCTGTCTGTATAATTGTCTTATTGACCTTTACACTTTTTAGAACTGTAAATAGGTGACCCCGTCAACTTTAGTGCTTTGTGAGGAGGCTGAAATGGGACAACAGTTGCTAACACCCTTCTAGACTCAGAGCATCAGCTAAACACTCCCTGTGTAATGCGAATGGTCCAGCAGCTGTTTGTCGAGGCATCCTGCGTTTTAATTTAGAAAAAGCTGACCTTAAGTCAGCTTGCTCTCTTCTCTAAAACCAGCTGGTCGTTCCTTTCAGTTCGTTCTGTGTTCTGTAATAGTCTGTTTGTATGAGACGTCATCCTTCAGTCTTAATTACAACTGTTCCATAAGAGGGTGATCATTTACATCCAATCTGCCAACAGATTCACCAACTGCATCCGCTAACTGCTAATTGGTAGGCAGTTGATGCCAAATTGTGTTACAGCTCGGACACATTTTGCTGTATATGTAGAGCACATTTTGTAACGTTACATATATTTTTTGGTTTAAGTTTTACAAAAGTTTTTTGTGTGTTTTAAATGTAAACGTGTCTGTGCGTCCTTTTTTATTTGAACTTAAATCATTCCATGTCATACTTGTGTACCTACACTTTGCCAAACAACTATTTTCCAAATTCCAAAGGAAGTTTTCTCTTTCTCTTCTCCTCTCTGAGTCATTGAGGCTCGCCAACGCAGCGCCTCGCTGAGCTTGGCGAGTTGTGTCCCCATGTCTATTTATACTCCGGTGTGGGCTGCCTCGCCCACACTCAGTTGTACAAACTCACACTCTCACTTATTACGCTCACCGCCAAATCCAAAAGGGACGCTCCTTCAGTCGCAGAGCCAGGCCGGGTTAAAAAAACAGGACTCTCTGTCTGTTCTGTGTCATCATTATGCACTTGATGTATCTGCCAGCTTAACAGGAAGCGTTGTGTGTCTTTACAGGAAGTGTATGTGGGGACGGAGACCATCTGCACAGTGGACGGGCTCCACTTCAACAGCACATACAAGTCCAGAGTGAAGGCCTTTAATGCCAGCGGAGTGGGCCAGTACAGCAAGACACTGATCATGCAGACCTCTGAGAGTACGTTAAGCATCATCTCCTCCTCCTCCTACTTATGTGACTGTATATCTTTAAGGAAAAATAAGATAAGATAAGATAAGATAAAGATAAGATAAGATAAGATAAGACCAGATAATACACTCTTAAAACAGAATTCGTTCATTTATTCCTCTGATCTTGGATCATCCGGTCAGTATTTGGACTAAAGTTGTCAATTTTCACAAAGTTAGAATCCAGAAAGAGCCAAGACTCAAGTCTGTGTCGCCAATAGACTTATTGGTGCTTCTCCACTGGCAGTACTGAACTCAGCCACCTTCATGTATTTGTAATCAAGCAAGCAAACTTTACCTACAGTATACAGCACAAAGCAGTAGGTCTGAAGTAGAGCTACACTGATAAATCATCCAGGCTGATATATCTGCAGATATTAGCTTATTATAGATACTGTATATCGGTATCAGTGTAAATCTCGGCCAATAAGTACCAAGAAATTGAAGTACAGAAATGATAAACTAGATTTGAGGTTATTTAGAAACAGCGTCAACATTACATAGTACATAGAGCGCTGACAAGTTTATTTTTACACATTTTAAATGTCATGCTTACTATGTGTCTTGGGCACAATTCTTGATCTGTATCAACATTGGTTATGTTAAAAAATACTATCGGCTAATATATCATTATCAGATTTTTCTAAACTATAATAACAATTATCAATATCAGTATTGGCCTCAAAAAGTCTAAAGTGCTGGCAGGCATGCAAAAGTGTCCAAAAAGGCCATAATTGCCTGGAAAAACAGAAAGACTGGATGCTGCATATGTACTGGGGGAGCTGATCAGGGGAATATGGGACAGGTGTGTAAGCAGGTGAAGATCAGGTGACTTGAAAAGTGGGAAGAGCAAACTGACAGGAAAGAATCAGAGAAAGAATCATGCAAGTGATGTTAAGAAGTGGTTGTAGCCAAAGAAATAAATACAAGACAGGATATTCAAACAAGGACACACAGCGTACAAACCACAAAATATAAAGTTGTAAGATCAAGAAAAAGCCAATGTGCACTGATTGGGCTCCTCTGAGGTGGTTCCAAAGCAGAAGGACGTGACTAAAGATACACGTTACTCCGTGTTTCTTATTTTTCAGCACTTTTGCTTTTCCAAATACCTGCCACATGTTTGTTACTGTATCCCTGTTTCACAGGTGGATTTGTGCAGTCATTTGTATTTCAGTTTACCCAGGTGTTGTCTTTTTTTTATATAGTTTTTCCTCTTTGGTGTTGTTATTGTACCCAAATATGTTTGACACACATATTTTGCATGATCAGATCTTCAAAAAGTTTCTTGGTTACATTCCTATTGATATTGTGTTTGTTTTATGCTATGATGACACACAAACACAATCTGATGGGCCATGATATTGTGCTCTACCAAACAGCTGGCAGGTTTTTTATCGTAGGTCTAATAACAGTAATAATAATAACTAATTTTGGAGTTATTGTCACTTCATGAAATCACAGACTGGAGTCTCAGCTCAGTTTCCTTCTTGTTCTGGGGGATTTTCTGTTCATTAACAGCAAATAAATCTTGACTGAACTCATGGAGATGTTAAGAATAATAAATTGTTGCTGCCAGACTAAAGCCTTGCATCTTCAGAAAGACAACTTCTTAGGAATTTTGGGGAAAAGAGAACTTATTCGGCTATTCCTTCTTATTTCAGACTGAGTTTTTAATTATGGGTTTTAAAGGGATTTCAAAAACCCAGAGGGCCATCAAACTTTCTCATCCTATTCTATTTTTCATGTAACACAAAAATAATAACAGTAAAAGCCTCCAAAATATCAGTTGCAAGGTTTTAACCCAAAAGCAGCAGCAGGATGTGAATTCTGTTTGAGGGTGTGTTTGAGCTTTTAAACCAGGTACATCCAGTAGCAGCTGGTTCCTGTATAATCCGCCCACGTGCTTGCTTTCCCATTAGTTAAATGCTGCTCTGCATAGACGGGGAAGCTTGTCATCCATCAGTGGAACCGAAAGGCCCAGACAGCCTCCCTACCTGACACAGAGAGCACTCAGCAGCTGTTGGGGGCTGTACAAAGTGATCTAACCACTCAGACGGTTTTTGCAGAGATCTGACAGCTTTCACCCTGACCGGACTGTGATTTTTTTTTTCACTTTTATTTCCCCCATGGAAAGACGGGAAAGTGTGAATTTCTCCATCAGAACGGTCTTTCTCTTTGTTTTCATGCTTGTTCTTTTCAAGTCTCCCCTGATCTGTTTCTAGGAACTCTCTGTTTTTGTTTTTTGGGATCTCCTCTCTGGTGTTTTGGCCGCTGAGTTGAACCAGCTTCCCTGATCAAACCTGCTTTTTGCCCTCTCCTCCACCCCTCCCGACCCCTCTACACCGTCCGCTTCACTGCTTCGCTACGCTCTCCTCCTCCTCCTCCTCCCTCTTTTCTTTCTTCCTTTTTCCTCTCTTCCTCTACTCCCCCCATCATTTCACATTTCAGCTGGACTCCCTCCATGCGATATTCAGTCTATAGGCACAGGTATGGACGGCTCTCATTGCAGACTGTTTCCACTCTAATCCCCTCATGGCCATTTCCTGTTTCATCAGTGCGGTCGTCACTCTCAAACCAGCAGGTGGGCAGTTTGCTGCTCTGTGGGCTGCACTTATTAAACGTTCAATACAGGCTTCTAATAAATGCCTTTGTTTTATTTCCTTTGGGAAATAAAGCTATGTAATGAAACTTTAATGCACATAGTGACATCAATGAAAGCCGTGGACAAGCAAGTCCAGTGGAGCCCATATAAAGCGCAAACATCCACCAGTGAAACTCCCATATTTCTCTGTATAGAGTGTATGTATAGAGAGAGTATATATTTTCAATCCTGAGTCAAACTGTTTGCTAAATTATTAGCATTTGATTCAGCCTGCTTGCAGTGTGATGTGTTTGCTCACAGAAAGTTAAAGGCTCAGTTCACCCAAATTAAAAGAACAACAACCCCTACTGATATCAATCCACGCAGATGATCATGGTTTTATTTGCTGAGGTTTTAACTCTACACCACCAACCCAACACAATGAATGTGAATTGGGTTTTGTTTGTGATGCATTGAAAAATTAAAGCGGTGCTAAACGTTTTTGCCACAAGGGGGCAGCACAACATTTACATAATATCATCTTATAAAGTTTATATGGCGAATTATTAGCAAATGGTTGCATATTTGCACATTTAGCAGACACAGAACAACATTATCATTCATTTAAAGTCGTGTTTCCATCCACCTGGTGAATGTTAGTCCAATATTCACTTTCCTTTTAGCTTTGTTTTTGTGTCCAACAACCCCTAAGGGAAAGCTGGCTCTTTAGCTGCTAAATGCTCCACCAGCTAGTCCCTAACTTTGTCTCTCTGATGTTTGGTGCTGAGCAGGTAGTGAACAGTGGGTTTATCAGAGTGGTCAGAAATGACCCTGGTGAGAGCGGTGAGAGTGAACCAAAACAGTGAAGTTGCTAGAAAAATCAAAACAATGAGCTAAAAGACAGTAAAACGCTCTTTCGGGTGATAATTCATTGTGCGTTTGTCATAAAGAGTGACTTCTTTCACATTATACATAGTCATTTGTCCCATTGTTAATACATAGATGAATAAATAATAAAATATTGATTAGGGCAGATTTAAAATGTAATTTAAAAACTCAGCGGCATAACATCTTCCCAGAAACAATGTTCCAATTACTCTGGATAATCCACAGACCTTGGTTTGGACAGTTTCCTCACAGTTTTTTACTTTTGGTAGAAAGCAGTGTCAAGGGAAGTTGTTCTGAGTGGATTCTCCTCAGTAACCTTTGTCTCTGAGAAGATGTACTGCTGTTCAATATTTCAAACATCAGTTTTTGATACTTTGAGCAGCACCACTCATCCCCATTGTGTTAGGAGTAACTGCAGAAGTCTCAGCAGCAGAGACCTCAAAACCTCAGCAAATACAACCACATGGGGTCAGTGGGAAACATGTTTTCGTTTGATAAAATAAAATCTTAAGTCAAGGTCGACTCACCAGCTTTTTCTGGAGTTTTCGGCTGCATCTCACAGTCTTCAGCTGAGCAAACTCTGAGCAACGTCCACTTTACAGATAAAGACCGTAAGATGCAGCTGAAAGCTCCAGAAACATCTAGTAAGCTTGGACTTTGAGTTTAGATTTTTTTTTTTTTAACTCTGTTTATTTATTTTTATTTTGGGTGAGCTGACCCTTTATGATAAGAGCGAAACTAAGAAATTATTAAAAATGTATTTTAAAGTCAATTTAGTATATTTTTCTGATCAACAATTTACTTGTTGAATTATCCACATGTTATAAACGCCACCCATCCGGTGTTCCAAGCAGGTGAAATCAAAAGCTAGTTATTATTTGCCGACTGTCTGACACAGGTGTGATATTAAGATTATTAAGATTATTAGGATTAAGTTATAGGTTAAGTTATATAGTATGATGCTAAGAATTATTAATCATGTCTAATCTAATAGTGATAGTGGATCTTCTTCCTCTCATCTTCTTTCACATAATTATCATCCCTCTCATTAAGTTGTTTTTACAGTGTAACTTCACCTCATCTGACCTCCAGCCTCTAGATTCATGTCTTTGTAAAGTCACAATCATTGTATCAGGTCTTGAACTCAGTGATGTTATTGATTCTAAACAGTATTCCCGTGTATGTGCACAGTCGCCTGGTTCACCTTCGACCCGGCCTCCGCTCACCCGGACATCATCCTCTCCAACGACAACCTGACGGTGACGTGCAACAGCTACGACGACAGGGTGGTCATGGGTAACTCTGCCTTCTCCCGCGGCGTTCATTACTGGGAAATGACGGTCGATCGCTACGACAACCACCCGGACCCGGCCTTCGGGATCGCTCGAGGTGACGTCCTGAAGGATGTGATGCTGGGGAAGGACGACAAGGCCTGGGCCATGTACGTGGACAACAACCGCTCCTGGTTCATGCACAACAACTCGCACACCAACAGGTGAGGAATCAAAGGGATTGTCGACATCCAGTGCTACAATGAAGACCAAGAATATCAAATGAAAGCTTTTGAAGGTGTCTTTTATCATTTTGAGATGGATAAAGGTGTTTGGAAAAGTCACAAAAACACACAGTGGTGGAAGAATTATCCATCACTTCACATCTTACTTAAGTAAAAGTTCTGTCAGCAAAATGTACTTAAAGTATCAAACGTAAAGGTACTAGTACTGCAGAAAAATGTCCTCTGTAAGTGTTATATTATAGTAAATTACATTACTAGATTGTTCATACTGATGAATCAATGTGTAAACAGCTTTTTACTGTTGTAGCTGCTCGAGTTTTAACTACTTTATGTACAGGTAGATAGTTTAGTCCAGTGGTTCCCAACAGAGGGGTCAGGCCCCTTCAAAGGGTCACAAAATATATGTGAGCATAAGATGATCAGTGAGGTCAAAGAAAAAACAAAGTTCTGCTCCCTAAATTTGTTTAAATTTTCTGGACTTTTCTCTGATATTTGTTTTTAGTGAAATATTGGATAACTAGACCTTTTTGGGACTCAAACAGTTATTTAAATCAAATCATGTGAGAAGTTTAGAGGGGAAATGTCTTTTTGTTGTAACTGCTAACATCTCATAACATCTGAACATGACAAGGGGCCCCAACACAGATTTTATGTAAGGTGTTACAAGCCAAAAAAGTTGGGAACCACTTGTTTAATTTTTAATGATGTGTTGTATTCTATTTTATAAGATAAGATTTCTTATTTTTTTTATATAAAATCTTAATCTGAAAAGAAACTAGTAACTAAAACTGTCAAATAAATGTAGTGGAGTAAAAAGTTCAATACTCCCTCTGAAATGTAGTGAAGTATAAAGTAGCAGAAGATGAAAATACTTCTTTTCTGAGTTAATTTCTCTCTGTGTGACCGTGCAGGACGGACGGAGGCATCAGTAAAGGGTCTACAATAGGAGTGCTGCTGGACTTCTCACGCGGGATCCTCATCTTCCTCATCAACGATGAGCAGCAGGGTCCGGTGGCTTTTGAGGGCTTGGAGGGCGTCTATTACCCCGCTATCAGCATCAACCGAAATGTCCAGGTACAGAATAGTATTGTGTGTATGAACTTGGAGCTACACTTTTAATTTAAACTACTTCCATTTCTGTATTGGAAGATTCTGTAATTAATTTGACAGACTGATTCCATAACATCTAGATTTATTCTTTTGTTTTCCCTCAAGTAGTTTTAAAGGAATAGTTTGACATTTTAAGACTGACACCATTCTCGTGTCTGTAAATATATGAAGCTTCAGCCAGCAGCCGGTTAGCTTAGCTTAGCATAAAGACTGGAAACAGAAAGAAACAGCTAGCCTGGCTCTGTCCAAATGCAGAAAACACTTTGCTTGTGTTTTGTTTATTTACACGTGTTTTCCTAAGTTGCAGAGCTCTCTCTTGGCTGCTGTACATTTCCTCGAAATACATTTTTGGTATCTTTGGAAATTTTTGAGGCTTTTCTCCTCTAGGGTTTCAAATAAAGTTGTGAGTGTTTGAACAGTGTTTTGGCTGCCCATTTGGCTGCACAGTATGAGTTTGTAATGACTGACCTCCTTTTTAAGATGTTAAAAGTGAATTAAAAGATGATGTTCTGGTGCTGAGACAAAGTTCTGGACCACAAAATATATTGCACATTATGAAATTATGATTCTGAATGTAATTTCTTTTCAACAGCATACAGCTATCATGATCATACATAATAACATCTAAATTACTTCCCAGAGTCACATTTAATTTACAGTAACTGGTCAAGATGCAAGCTTGTAAAACAGCTGCAGGGGGCACTGTTTTATAGCTGGCCCCGGATCCTTTGTGCTAAAGATTCACCCTCCCTGAGCAGTGCTGCAGGCATAAACAGAGGTTTTTACATGTAGATCAATAGAGTATCACTTGAGTACAATTATTATTCATTAAAACTGCTTTTCCAAGTTTTACAAATATGGGCTCAAGGGATTAAACCTTGAAAGAGGAAGCTTCAAAGACTCAACAACCGTTAGTAGCTTTGAATTTCTCATTGCTCTCAGCCAGTTTTCTTATTTTTAATGCTGTCTCTGGGTGATGAAAGCAAAGCGCCTCCAAGACAAAACACTTCAATCACCAAGGAAACAGTTCAACAGCTCCACCTGCAGGCAGAAAATAAATCAAACATATTTGCCATGATTTATTAACCCATATGTTTGTATGTAAATGTGTTTTTCTTCAGGTTACACTGCATACTGGACTACCCATCCCTGATTTCTACACTCCCGGGGAGGCAGATCCCACCGGCTCTGTGTGCTGAAGACTCACCACCACCTACGCCAGTTAGGGAAAACCTCTCCAGGATTTCCCAGGGTTCATCCTGCCAGTCAATAACTATGATCCCACCCTCACCCTCCCCTCCTCTTGTCCCCCTGGCCGACTGACCCCATGACTCTCTGTAAGAGGCCCCATCCAGCGCTGAGCCATGCCTTTATCATGCCTAAACCTTGGACATACGGACCACCTGCAGGACAATGTCAAAATGTACAGTGCTTTGCAATCTGTACCTTGAATTTTGACGTAATACAGACAGTTGAAGAAGGTGAAATCCTGCTGAAAAATAATCGTGATCTCAAGCTCATGGACTTTGTTGTGCAGTGATCATAATATGTGCTTAAAGGAATAGTTTTGGGAAATACACTTATTTGCTTTCTTGCCAAGAGAAGATTGACAGCACTTCCATGTCTGTACGTTAAATATGAAGTTACCGTTAGCAGTCGGTTAGCTTAGCTTAGCATAAACACTGGAAACAGGGGGAAACGGCTAGCCTGGCTCTGTCCAAAGTTCAAAAATATGCCTATCAACACCTCTAAAGCTAACTTATTAAGCCATTATATTGTTCAATCTGTACAAAAACAGAGATGTAAAAAACGACACTTTGTGGTTTTTACAAGCACAAAAAATAGACTGGCACATAACCACCCAAAACCACAATGTGTCATTTTTACATTTCAATTTTTGTGTGGATCAAAAGTAAGTAAGCAGAACCAGGCTAGCTGTTTCCCCCCGTTTCCACTCATTTAGCTAAGCTAAGCTAACTGCCTCCTGGCTGTAGCTTCATATTTAGCATACAGCCATGGAAGTGGTATCGGTCCTCTTACTGCTTTCTCAGCAAGAAAGCAAATACACGTATTTCCTAAAATATTGAACTATTCCTTTAAAGGAAGGAGGTTGTTTTGTAAATGACTTGACTTAGAAAAAGTAGCCCCCATCATACCATCAACACACAGTTCAGTATATCTTATTCTTCATTCTTATTCCTCTTTCTTAAAAAACACACATTAACAAACACAATATCCTGTATATTTCTTTTCCTGCCATCAGTCACGAACGTCCTTACACATTTAAAACACCAGGGGAGGCATGAGAGGTGTTCTTTAATGTGTGTTTTGTGTGTGAGGGGGGTGTATGGGTTGAGACTGGTCAGCAGCTGATCCCTGGACGAGAGCAATAGTCCGACTCTCAGCCGCGTCACTGTCGTATCCTCGTCCGTGTACATGAGACGCTTTTCTTAGTGGCTTAGCTCATGTGAACCTTCTGTATCGTCTGTAAAAAAATAAAAAATAACACAGCATCGGCGTATAAAATGCTACTGGAAGCGAGGCCTTCATGCAGCCTTTCTCTGCGGTGCAGCTCTCAAAACAGGAGGGACGGATTTTGGTTTAAAGTCTCATAAAAGCGGGCGATTCTGTGCTTTGAAGCGTGTTGAAAATGTGTTAAAGACGATGACTGTGAAGCTGCTTGAATAAGGTGCTACAGCAGCTCGCTTCATTCTGGCTTTTTTTACCGTAGGTGACTGAATCCTGGTAGTTTTGTAATATTGTTATTGAAATGATCTATTGCAAAGAGGTGTATAGCTAAATAAGTTATTGATGTTCAGAGTTTTTCAATGAGAATTCATCATTGTTGCTTTATTTGATGTATAGTTATTACAGAAAGAGAGAAACAGAATCTTTTTGTCGCTTTAAAAATGTAGTTTGGAGTTTGTTACTCGAACTGAAGAGGCTTTTCAGTGATCATGGGAGCCAGTTTATGTTCTATTACAGCAACAGGAAAGGTGATGATGCACTGGGATGTTTTTGTGGAGTCAAGTTTGGGCAACAGCCTCCTAAACAGGTTACAACATGAGACAATTTTTTAAAAACTGCAGCCAGGCTGATGGGAATGTCATTAGTTTTGCAGGTATTAACTAATTGAAATTTTGACCTTATGACGGAGCTAGAGAAAAAATGTAAAAAAAATGAAGTAATCACAAAGTTATTACAATTCATCCTGAGGAGAACATGAATGTCTGCACCAAATTTCATGGCAATCCAACCAACAGTTAAGATATTTCACTCAAAACCACAAATGTGAACCTCATGGTGGCGTTACAGTGTTACAGGAAAAGTCAGAGGATCGCCAAAGTCATAAGAATTCCTCCTCTGGGGACCATGAATGTACCAAATTTTCTTCCGATGCAACCAGTAGATGTTGAGATATTTCACAGGATAAGTGACAACTTTGACCTGCTGGTGGCGCCAGAGGAAAAGTCAGGGATCAAGAAAAGTCTGTAGGATTCGTCCTCCGGGAACCATGAATGTCAGTACACATGCAACAGCTGCCAAGACATGTCACTAAAAAACAAAAATGTCAAACTCATGGTGGTGCTAGAGAGAAAGGTTTGAGGATCAAGAAAAGTCTTTAGGATTCATCCTCTGGGCACCATTAATATCCGTACCAAAATTTCATGGCAACCCATCCAGCAGTTGTTGAGATATTTCAGCCTCACTCCCGCTAATATGGCTAAAAAATGTTTCCTGGCAGCAGAAACTGAAGTCACAATGTTGAGGGTTCAGTTTAAGGGAGCTGTTGCCCTTCAAGTTACCCAGAAATGTTCCCCTGTGCATTGGCGCCCTGAGACATACAGTACACGAGGTGCTATCCTGTGTTTGAGCTTCATGGGTGTGCCTTTTCCCCTCTTCACTACCCAAACGATTTCTGAAACTTTGCTACAAACTAGATTCATCGCTTCAGCAGAGTCGACTGTAACATCTGTGATGCCTGACTCCACCTGCTGCTACATATTTTTTCTAAAAGGGCAAAAGGGCAAACTCAACAATATTCATATTTGTTATGGATATAATGACCACAGTATTGAAGGGAATATTACAGTTAGGTATGGCAAGGTGTCTTTCTTAACTTTCTAAATCCTCTGTGATTTTCTTCGCTCGTCCCCTCGCGGTAATACTGATTGTAAATTATCTGGGACTGATATAATGGCTGCACAAAGTAAACTATATAATTTGCAGTATGATATGTGCATGTGTGCTGACAATGATGAACTCAACCAGACTACTACAGCATTCAGCAAGTTGCACGGCCTTTGCTGAAAGGCTGGATTCAAGCTTTGATTTATGCAACATTTAATTGGCTGTTTTTCAAGGTAAGCCTTTTGTCCCTCTGTAATTATAATCCTGGAGTACAAAAGCAGCCCGTTCAGCAGTGGGTCACTGAGCAGCAAGAGCGTCCTTTGACTCAAACAGAGACAAGTGCAGCCATTATCACAGCATTACACAACCTCAGATTCCAGGACAAATAAACAAAATGGTTTTAATTCAGTAAAAGTTCATTAAAGGGATTTTCCATTTGTCCAGTAGGAGATGACACACACGTCTGTTACTTTTCAACACAAATTATCTTATATGAACTTCTTTGGTTGATAAATAACATGAATGTGTGTTTCTGTGCTGAACACATGACATTAAAAAGTGTGTGATTGTAACATTTATTATTTCTAAACCAGCCAAATACACTTTAATGATATTAAACTAGACCCAGAGATGACTTAAAGTCTATCATAAAGCCTCCTCAAACTTTTATGAATTATTAAAAACATACACACAGTCGCTGGGCGACACTGGGTGTTATATCTCCAAATGTACATACATATGTGTGTGTGTGTGACTGTGAGACTGTGTGAGTGTGCGTTACCTGCATTATAGCCTCATTTTAACTCCAAAGTGATTCTTTTTGCCCTGTTTGATCCAAACGCCATCACTCGATATTATTATTTACAGTGATACTGAAAGATGTCTATGGAGAATTTTATGACTATAAAACATTGTTATCACTATGATTTTAACACAGTATGATTATTATGATTGCTATGATTATATGTCTATCATTACCATATTACTGCTATTATTATGATGATCTGAAGTGTAATATGAGCCGCTGTGTTTTTTTGTATGTGTGAATATTCAATAAATAGGTGTCAACAAGGCCTTATGTTGCCTGGATTATATTAATATCTGTCTGTCTGTGGTGTCCATCAGAAGTTTTCATATTTTATTGACAGTGAAGTAGATTTAATGTGGAGTTTTTTGACCCTGCTCAACAGAAAACAAAGTGATCTAAATTAATAACAAATATACCTCCAAGTCAGTATTTAGTAGATGCACCTTTGGCAGCAATTACAGTCTGTGTCAGTAGATCTCCATCAGCTTTGCACATCTGGACACTGCAGTTTTCTTCTTTATAAAACTGCTCAAGTTCTGTGAGGTTGCATTGGGATGGTGAGAGAGGAGCCTGTTTCAAGCCCAGACACAAATTCTCAACTGCAGGACATTAATATTGTTGTTTTGAAGCCATTCCTGTGTAGCTTCAGCTTTATTCTTGAGGTCATTGTCTTGCGGGAAAACAAATCTTCTCCCAAGTTACATATTTCTTGAGGATTGCATCAGGTTTTCCTCCAGAATTTCTGTATGTTGCTGCATTCATTTGACCCTCACAAGTCTTTCAGGGCCTGCTACAGAGAAGCATCCCCGTGGGGATGTTCTGTTTATGATGATGGCAAATGGACAGATAGAGCTTTTATCCAAAGCGCTTTACACTTTGCCTGTCAGTCACCCACAACAATGGCAGCGAGCTACCATGCAAAGCACAGCTGGGGACTGAACCCAACCCTGCAATCAGTGGACAACCCGCCCTACATGCTGAGCCATGGCCGCTCCAAGCTCTACGAGCCAAACGCTGAGGATGTGCAGTGTTTGGCTGCACATCCTCAGTGTTTGGCTTAGTTTTGGAAAGAAGCTTCCTCCAGCTGACTCCTGGCAAACTGTAGCCAAGATGTCATGTGAGGTTTTTTTTAAGAGTGGCTTTCTTTTAACACTCTCCACAAAGATACGACTGGTGAAGCACCTGGACAGCTATTGTTGTATGTACATGCTCTCTCTAATGTGTTTTCCATGTCTTAATAATTGATTCAACTGTACTCCACGGGATGTTCAATGATTTGGTCATTTTCTTGCGTCCATCCTCGGACTTGTGCTTGTCAATCACCTTTTCATGGAGTTGCATGAAGTCTTTCTTTGTCTTCACGGTGGAGGTTTTGCCATGATACCGACTCACCAGAAACATCCAGATACAGGTGTATTCATACTACAATCAACTGAGTACCCTTGACTACACGCAGGTGTTCTATTAAAGGGGGTGAATACTTGTGGGAACAAGTATTTTGCATGTTATATTTATAATTAATTTAGAGCACTTTGTAGAAGTTTCTTTTCAAGTAGACATTAAAGAGTCTTTTTCTGTTGATCAGTGTCAAAAATCCATCTATCTATCTATCTAAAGGAGATACAATATTCATTACAGAGCAAACAAAAAGTCATTGTTTCCCTTTGTTTTCATGTAAATTATTAATTTGAATGAACTTACGACAAAAATATGACGTATAAGTGTAAATCATAGAGATCTGTTCCAACCTAAACTGCACAAAACTTTCCGTGCTTCATATCTGTGGTCTCTCTGTGCACCTTTTCCTGCTGCTCAGCTCTGCAGCTCAGCAGGGGCCGGCCGGGGAAACACCCTCCCCCTGCACTCACCAATGAAAAGCAGCAAAAGGAGGAGACTGCTGCATGAAAAACTGCCACCATCTTACCTTTCAACTTCACTTCCAGCCAGGACAACTACGGTAACCCAGGACAAACCTGCCCACCCAGCATGGCGACACCTCTCACCGACCAGGAGAAGCGCAAGCAGATCAGCATCAGGGGGATTGTGGGAGTGGAGAATGTTGCAGAGCTGAAGAAGGGCTTCAATCGTCACCTGCACTTCACTCTGGTGAAAGACAGAAACATTGCAACACCCAGGGATTATTACTTTGCCCTGGCTCACACTGTGAGAGATCACCTGGTGGGGAGATGGATCAGAACACAGCAGTTTTACTATGAAGCAGACCCGAAGGTAAAGATCAGAGGTTTCAGTGTCAAATACACATCATACTGTAAATACACATTCAGTATATACTTCAGAGTATGATTCAGCTGCAAAACATCACAAAATATCTCTAAATACAGATAATATGCATCTAAAATGTGTTTCTAATATATTTGAGACACTTGAAATCGGAGAAACCTTCACTGTAAAAAATATAATTCATATAGACTTGAAACTAGGGTTTCATGTATGTTTCAGACAATCAAAAAACTGACCAATATGCATATATTTCACATGTAGATAAGTTGTTTTAAACTTCCTTTATAGCACATCTTCTATCTTCAAGTACAAATAAAATGTTCTGTTCAAACTTGCAGTTAAAATCATTTCTGTCTTCGTGGTTTGTTTTGAAAGGAAGCCATAAGTTTATTCCAAAGAGCTTAGTCTTTGACACGTTTCCACATGTTTATGTGAAGTAGTTTTGTGCAATGTTTTTTCTGTTGCATAAAACTTTCCAGATTCCCAAGAAGTACAGTATTTCTAGGTCATTGCATCATATTTACACTGCTATTTTGTGTAGGAAAATGTTTGCTTGTTCCTGTTTCATTCATTTGCTGCTCAGCTCAACTCTGCATTTGTTGCAGTTAATCTTTCATCTATAAAGTCTCTGAAAAGATGTACTCTGTGCAAAGAAACACAATGTTTCTGATTTTCTTCACATGTCCAGAGGGTGTATTATTTGTCTCTGGAGTTCTACATGGGCAGGACGCTCCAAAACACGATGATCAACCTGGGGCTGCAGAACGCCTGCGATGAAGCCATCTACCAGGTCAGATACGAGTTTACAGGAAATAGAGGCAACAACAACCACAAATGCAAATGTTGAACACCCATCATGACTGTGCTAGTTTTTATAACCTTTTACTTTTTCATAAAAAAATGTCACCAGTAGGCTTTTATGTTCCCTTCTGCTGTAGCTCGGCCTGGACATGGAGGAGCTGGAGGAAATGGAGGAGGATGCAGGTCTGGGGAACGGAGGTCTGGGCAGACTGGCAGGTAAAAGGCTGCAGATGTGAGGGAGACAGAAAGAAAAAAAAGGAAGGGTTTTATTATATCCCCACTCCTTTAAACACTTCAAAGTTACAGGAAATATGGAGAAAACAGACAAAAAGGCTTTATACTGCTTTTAAACTGACACTAATGAGTCAAAGACCAGTCATTATTGCATGCAAACCCTTTATCTTCATTACAACAATACTCCATTATAATTCCAAGGCTATTTTGGCAGTTGTCCATCAAATACCTCTGTCTGCCTATTGAACATTTGAAGCAACTTGCTGCCACAGAAATGTTGCAACAGAATGTGTTAATGTCACTTCCCCCACTGGCACCGTCATTTTGTTTCTCAATTTAGCACTATAGAGTTTGTATTTTGATTTAATGTCTAATTGTGAAGGTTTTTTCTGCACACAGCATGTTTCTTGGATTCAATGGCCACCTTGGGTCTTGCAGCGTATGGTTATGGCATTCGATATGAATATGGAATCTTTAACCAGAAGATAAGAGACGGCTGGCAGGTAACTGCAGCTAAAAACGTGTTTTTCACAAATTTCAGTTCATCAAAACACTATCAGCTGCTAATCAACTGATCTTATAAGCTTAATTTGACCTAAAATGATTAAATATCTCCTTACAAACACACCAGTTTCTCTTTCTAGAGTTCACAGGTTTTATCTCTTATCTTTTACTTTAAAATTCAGGATTCTGTTGTCATGCTTTTAGGAGCTGAAGTGGAGCAGGGCCAAAGTAGAAATGAATTAGGTCAGAATACATTACAAGCTAATCATTGACAGCAACTTAGCTTGTGGTCTGCCACCCTTTAAAACCCCCGGCAAAAGCTGGTGTTGGTTGGCTTTAGATGAAAAAACAAAATAAACATTGCGTATCTTGTGATAAGAGATCCCCAAACTAAAGACTTTTGCCCTTTTGAATTCTTCTGGTTATTTGCTGTTCAAACCCTCAGTGTAAACATGTACTTCTGAACACTGAACTGGATTTAAGCTCAGTGTTCCCTCACCGGGGTGCATGAACCTAAACATTTAATCCCTGCTGCTATTGGACAGTAAATGTAGTGAAAGTTGGTACATTTTATTTATTCTTCCCTAAATCTACTGTAAAAAGAAGTCAGAGGTCAGATAACAGTTTTAGTGTCTTGCTCAATGACCCTTCTTTCTCTCTGGACCCCTGCTACATGTTATATCATATTAAAGCTATTTATCTTTGCCCTGGACTGACCTACTATAGGTGGAGGAGGCAGATGATTGGCTGAGGCATGGAAACCCGTGGGAGAAAGCACGTCCTGAGTACATGTTGCCAGTCCACTTCTATGGACGAGTAGTGGAGACGAAAGATGGCTCCAAATGGATCGATACTCAGGTACTGAAGATGTGTGTAGATTACAGTGCTGATAGGTCAAGATCAAGAAGGGGCCAGAGGAGTGGTCAGGGGTGTCCCCCCTTCTGGAGTCAGAAGGAGATAGGCAGTTGGTTTGTTGGTATCATGGGTGGATTACTGAACAGGCCTAGGGGGTACAGGCCCAGGGGCCCTTGGACCAGAGCCTGTCTATGATTGTTAAATTCTTGTTGGAAAGTCAATCAAACAATCACAAGGAGACACAAAGAGCCGCAAAATGACTTCAAAGACACGCAAAACGACTACAAAGTGACACTAAACGACTACAAAGATGCATAAAACAACTACAAAGATGCACAAAACGACTACAAAGAGATGCAAAAATGACTACAAAGAGATGCAAAAATGACTACAAAGAGATGCAAAATGACTACAAAGATGCACAAAACGACTACAAAGACATGCAAAATGACTACAAAATGACTATAAAGTGACGTGAAACGATTTCAAAGACACACAAAACATCTACAAAGATGCAAAACGACTATAAACACGCACAACGACTACAACATGACATGAAACAACTACGGAGACACGCAAAACGTCTACAAAGTGACGCAAAACAACTATAAAGACACGCAAAACGTCTACAAAGAGACACGAATTGACTATAAAGATGCAAAACGACTACAAAGTGATGCCAAACAACTACAAAGTGTCACAAATTGATTATAAAGACCCACAAAACAACTACAAAGTGACGCAAAACGACTACAAAGAAATGCGAATTGACTACAAAGAGATGCTTTTACATGTCTGTGTCCAGGGGCCCTTTGTCTCATAATCTGTCCATGGCTTTAGGGTAATTGGAGTTACAAATAGCAGCTATTTATTGATATTATTTCATGTTAAGATTTTTAAAGTAGTTTATTTGACACTATTAATAATGAACAGTTTATTATTACCAGGAACCATGGCTCTCTTTTTTGCATGTTTTTATGCATACTTTTCCTGTTTTAATAATTTGTTTTCACAAGTTCATTGTGCTGCTGTGTATTCCTGCTGACTCATTGTGTTCACGCTTATCTATGCAGGTGGTTTTGGCAATGCCTTATGACACACCCATCCCTGGCTACATGAACAACACTGTAAATACCATGAGACTGTGGTCCGCCCGTGCCCCTAACGACTTTAACTTGAGAGACTGTGAGTGCTGAAGGCAATTTTGACCATTTCTAATGTAAAAACCCACTTTTGCAAAACAGTCTTGGCATTTCCTTTTAAATTTCAACAGAAAAACTTTGCAAGAAAGAAGGAAACCGCTGCAACTCTGGCACCTTGCAAAAAGATGCTTGTGTTGTGAAATAGCTCAAATGCTACAGTTGAATTTTTTACTTTAAAACTCATATACAAAAACTTAAAATTACAAACTCTATAATATATAAAATGTGTAAAATATAGCATCCATGTAACTAAAATGTACCTCCCCTGTCTGTAGTTAATGTTGGAGATTACATCCAGGCTGTTCTGGACAGAAATCTGGCGGAGAACATTTCCCGTGTTCTCTACCCCAATGACAACGTAAGTAGAATTTTATTACTGATTATTGATGGGTGCCCTATGGTGCCTGAATATTTTGCATCACAAGGTCATCTTTTTCCACAGGAAATGCATAATTTCTTCTCTAGCGTTCAACACACTGATAATCTGTTCTGTCCAAAAAATGTCTGCTGTACTAAAATCACAGCTAACTACCTCTAACTACCTTTTAACTACCACTGTGGCCTCTGTATGCTGTAGTTCTTTGAAGGAAAAGAACTTCGTCTGAAGCAGGAGTACTTTGTTGTGGCGGCCACACTCCAAGACATCATCCGCCGCTTCAAGACCACTAAGAAGGGCGTCCCCGGCCGAACCTCCTTTGAGAGTTTCCCAGACAAAGTAAGCTTCAGAATCAGTAATTTATTGATGAATGCAAAAGAAGTGTCTGTTAAGGAAATGGGTAATGTTACTTCCCTTCTTTTCTTAACCTCAGTTGTTGGCCAGACGTGATCAGGTGGCAATTGCAACAAGACGTGACAGCTTTTTTCTCTTCTTATACAAATATGTGGCACAAGCTTGTTCTCCTGAAGGCCTGTAAACTACTCAAACAATTAAGTCATGTTCTCAAACTAGAAAAGAGTCAAATAAAGCAGAGACTCAACTGAAACATCAGCTGAAGAGATAATGCATTACCATGAGAAGTAGTGTAGTATTTGCACTGCTTTGTCAAATGCATTATTGGCCTGAAAACAAAATTTGTTACAGCAGTAGCGGACACGAAAGTGAGGAATCTCTGCTGAGTGAGAAAGTCTGTAGATGTAATCTTGTGATTTTGTACAAAGGCATTTGTGTCTTTAATTTAAACACCCGCAGCCCCGTGTTTCACAGCTGCTTCTGTAATCCTTCACCTAATAACACTGAATGTAGGCTAGAAGTTAAGCAGAACCAACACCTCACACAACAGACTCTCCTGTTATTCAGTTTTAGGAGTTAAAATCAGTAAGAAGGTGTCACTAAAGAATGTTGTGTTTTCCAGGTCGCCATCCAGTTGAATGACACTCATCCAGCCATGGCCATCCCCGAACTGATGAGAATCTTTGTGGACATTGAGAAACTCGACTGGGACACGGTGAGCGAGAGTCAACCATTTAGCTTATTGAGAGTGCAACAGGCTTAAATTAGGAAATTATGAACAACTACAAGCAAGTAACACAAAGGAGGTCAAAACCACAGAGCTTGACAAATGAAACTGATATTTCTCTGTTGTGTAATGTTCATGTGCAATAGGGAAAGTTGTCAGCCAGGTTAAGAAATAAAATCCAGGCAGGCAGAGGTAGTTTGTTGATGCAAAATGTGTAGACTTAGAGTAGGTTGTGTTGTTCATAAGTCATTAACTACAAAGTTCAGGTGTGATGTCTAATCAGAGAAAAAATAAACTTCCCTTCTCTGCAGGCTTGGGACCTCACTAAGCGCACTTTTGCCTACACCAACCACACAGTCCTCCCCGAGGCTCTGGAGCGCTGGCCTGTGGAGCTGCTGGAGGCCCTCCTGCCCAGACACCTGCAGATCATCTACCAGATCAACCAGGTCCACCTCGATGTACGTACTGTGGCTTAGACACCGCAAAAAGAGGAAGAAAATAATGTTGTCTGAACAGATCTGTGATATATGAATATGATATCCTAAAGTTGCATCTGTGTCTGTTTTGTTACTGCAGAGGATTGCAGCTCTCTTTCCAAAAGACATGGACAAACTGAGGAAAATGTCTCTGATTGAAGAGGATGGATGCAAGAGGGTGAACATGGCGCACCTGTGCATCGTGGGATCGCACGCTGTCAACGGAGTTGCTGAGATACACTCCAACATAATCAAGACTGAAGTGTGAGCCCTCTGCTGATGACACACAGCTTCAAAACATAAATCTGTGTACAAAATAATGGAAACACAATAAAGTACAGTAAAGCAAAACACTACAGGCTACTAAGACCAAGTTATAGCTCCATAAAAAACTGACAAACATTTTTACAAACCCTGACAACAAGTGACAAAGAAACATAGGTAGCAAATTGAAGTTCCATACATAGGCAGACTTAGACAGGCAGACCACTAAAACAATGGTTGCTAAACACCGTGAGTGTGATCATAGATACCCACAGGATTGAATCATCACCTCTGTTACACACTCTGACCAATAACTGTATGATGGGAGGTTGAAAGGCACGACTGCTGTTGAGAAACCAAGACGCAAAGACACAGAACCTGGAACAAACTTGGATTCCTGAGCGGTGTGAAATGAATATTATCTGATGAGTCAACCCTCTTTTTGGTGCTACATGAAAAGTGAAGGGATCGCATGAATTATTATAATTCATCCTGAGGGGAACATGAATGTCTGTACCAAATTTCATGGCTATCCATCTGATAGTTGTCGAGCTATTTCACTCAAAATCACAAATGTCAACTTTGTGGTGGCACTAGATGAAAAGTCAGGGGATCATCAAAGTCTGCAGGATTCATCCTCTGGGAACCATGAATGTCAAGAGTCATGTGTCAAGTCTTTTCACTAAATAAGTGAAAACTTTGATCTGCTTTTGACGCTAGAGGAAAAATTCAGAGGATCACCAAAGTCATTACAGTTTATCCTCTGGTGACCATGAATATCTGAAGCAAATATCACAGTAATCCATCTAATAGTTGTCAGTCGGGACCAGAGTGGTGGACCAGGCGATCTACTGACACAGCTAGTGTGGCTTAAAATCTAAAACTGTGGCATGCATTGAAAAATTGTCAGTAAAAATCTAAACAGCACATTATTTATGTATAAGGAAATAAAACAAACATGTTGGTATGCTCCTTCAACAATATCAAAAATATATATCCTTCAAAAATATATAAACTATTTATTGTTTCCATTATTTTGTCCCTGATAAACCAAATTAAGTCTCTCCTTAAGAACATTTCCCATTTTTCTTCGACAGATTCCGTAATTTCAGTGAACTAGAACCGAAGAAGTTTCAGAACAAAACCAACGGCATCACTCCCAGACGCTGGCTGCTGCTCTGCAACCCCGGACTGGCTGAGCTCATAGCTGAGGTGTGTCTGAGCTGCCTGATCAATAACTAAATGATCGAGTGCCAGGAGGTGTTGTAGTAGTTAAGACCCCTAAATCCTCGACAATATATTCCCCAGCTGTCGTATGATCGAATCTTGGCATAGCTTTCTCTCGAGAGTGTTTTACAGCCCGTGTTCCAGTCAGCTTTCCAAATATATATGAGGTGGAGTGCAGTAAACACCGTCAGTTTGTGTTGCACAGATTTTATTGTGACGTTTGATATCTGTTGCAGGTCATTGGAGAGGATTATGTGAAGGACCTCAGCCAGCTGCAGAAGCTGAATGACTTTGTTGACGATGCTACCTTCATCCGGGATGTCTCTAAAGTGAAACAGGTAGAGTGCAGAGCAGTGATGGAAAGTACCTAAGTACATTTACTCAAGTAGTGTACTAAGTACAATTTTGTGGTACTTTACCACTTTACATTTCCATTTTAAGCTACTTTATACCTCTATACTACATTTCAGAGGGAAATAATTAGGATTTTAAATAAACAAACATATGATAAGTTCGCTGCTTATCATGTTTAAATAACTGTTTGAGGCCCAAATAGGTAAAATTGTCCAATATTTTACAAAAACAACAAAGATTAGACAGAAGTCCAGAAACTGAAAACAGATTTGTGTATCAGAACTTAGTTTTTTCTTCTTTCCTCTCCTATTAATCATCTCACAACCCTTCAGATTCATCTTATGACCCTTTGGGGGGGCTCTACCCCTATGTTGAGAACCACTGGACTGAGCTACCAAACTGTATATAATAATATAATGAAGTAGTTAAAATAGCTCCACCTTGACCAGCTACAACACATATATAATGTCATATATAATAATATATCAGTCACTGGGGCCATTTTTCTGCAGAATGAGTACTTTTATTTTTGACTCTTTAAGTTCATTTTGCTGATGATACTTCTGCACTTTTACTTAGGTGGGATTTTCAATGCAAGACATTTACTTGCAATGGTGTACTTTTACATTGTTGTATTGGTACTTTTATCTAAGTAAAGGATCTGAGTATTTCTTCCACCACTGCTTGGATGGTTTGGTGCTGTATTTGTACTCTGCACAGGCAGCTGTTATAGCTTCAAGAAAGCTTCATAAAGAAGGCGTATCAATAGGTTTGAAGCTTTGTCTGACATGAAAGTAGTTTAACTCTATAGATAAATTGTTAAAATAGGTATTTCATGGCATATTGGTTCCTGTTTCTATGTTACACTAATGATTGCATGATGTTGCCATACATGCATAGTCATAGCCATACATGCTTTGTTCTAAATGTTCAGTTGCGCCATTAATCCATTTCAACATACTAACTGTCTGTTAGTTGTTTATTTTTTCTTCACGTCATCGCAGGCAAAGCCATTACAATCTGATTTATGTGTGCATTGCAGCATCGCATTTTGCAGCTTTTAAAGTCAGTATGTGTCAGGACAGGCCGCACCTGTGATTCCGCAACTTCACCTCAATGAATAACACCTTTGTCGCCAAGTCACATATTTCTGATTCTCTCACAGGACAACAAGGTGAAATTTGCCCAGTACCTGGAGAAAGAGTACAGGGTGGAAATAAACCCATCCTCCATGTTTGACGTCCATGTGAAGAGAATCCACGAATACAAGCGGCAGCTCCTCAACTGCCTGCACATCATCACCATGTATAACAGTATGTGAAATCACTCATTACGAAGTGCCAGAAGGTTTCACAAGTCATCGCAGGGCTCTGTGAGTTACATGACACAATCTGACGTGTCGTGATGAGGCAGATTCCCCACCCGACCGTTGCTCCGAGCGAGTTAAAACAAACGCTGAGAATCAGATGCATCTGCCATTTAAATGAAATGTGGGAATTTTCCACGCTATCATCAGACCGTGGTAAACAGGAAATCAGTTTCATCAGCACTTCTGTTTTGTGCAACATGCAATTTACTTTGATGTTGACTTTCCCTGCATCTAAAATCTTTTCCTGTCTTTGGAATATTCCCAGAAAATATGGCATATATTTCTGTAGTACAAAATGGAAATTCAGTGTCCTTAAATTGCATAAAATTTGTATAACAGAATAAGACATAAATTAGTAAGGGCTCTGTGAGCATGTACAGCGGCCCTTCAAGCTAAATGCTAATGTTAGCATGCAAACATGCTCACAATGACAATGCTAACATGCTCATGTTAAGCAAGTAATGTTTGCAACGATTACCATCTTAGTTTAGTATGTTAGCGTGCTGACATTTGCTAATAGCAATAAACACAAAGTACTGAGGATGATGGGAAGGTAGTTTTGTAAGTGTTTGGTCATAAACCAAAATACTGGACAAAGTTTTAAGTCGCTAGATGAAATGTTAAGGGATCACCAAAGTTGTTACAGTTCATCCTGAGGGGAGCATGAATGTCTGTACTGAATTCTGTGGGAATTCATCCAATAATTGTTGCGATATTTCACTGAAAACCACAAATGTGAACCTCATGGTGGCGCTAGATGAAGAGTCAGGGGATCATCAAAGAAGTCTGGACAAAATTTCATGGCACTTCATCCAATTGTTGTTGAGATATTTTAGTCTGGACCAACTGACTGAGAGCCACACCGCTAGCATGGCTAAAAACAACAACACATATAAAATGGGAGCAAAAAATAGTAAAACCAAAGTGGACAAAATTCAAAATATAGGCAACACTTTATTAAATTTAGATCTACACATGGCCAGAGCTGGAGAGTGCCTAAAATCAACCAGAGGGTGTATATGGAGGCAAAAGGCAACTTCCGTTTGTTTGAACTGTAGGAGCAGTTTGCAGGCCCATGTCAAGTGACCCAAGGTTCATATGGCATGAAATTAGATCCTAACCCACTGAGTGATTTGCAGAGAAGTCATATTATGTTAAAATCAACTCCCTGACTTATTTGTAGTCAACGCAGAGACATGAGAAATGACACTTTAATGTGTTCATATTTCTGTTTTTTTCTATAGTTTTTGTTAAAACTGCCTCACTTTTAATGAGTTTGTGTCCTTTTCTGTTTCCCAAGACATCAGAAAGAACCCCACTGCACCTTTTGTACCACGAACAGTGATCATCGGGGGAAAGGTACCAGCTCAGCCACAGCAGACATGACTAACAACACAGATGAAGTCCAATAAACAGGCCAAGAGTGGTGCGATATTGTTGTTTTACAGTAAGTCATCCACTGTCGCCCTCTGCAGGCTGCTCCTGGGTACCACATGGCGAAGATGATCATCAGGCTGATCACTTCAGTGGCCGATGTGGTGAATAACGACCCTGTGGTGGGAAACAAGCTGAAGGTCATCTTCCTGGAGAACTACAGGGTCTCTCTAGCAGAGAAAGGTACCGTTCAGACAACTTTATTTAACACCTGCACATGTTGCTGGCTCTGTTATGAGTGTCCATAACACAAAAACACAGAAGTGCATGTGCAAAATTCTCACTTGAAGGGTTTCATTTCAAAATATCATCCATTTTAGGGAGAACAACTTCCTCAAATGAAAAGGATAGTTCAACAGAAATGTACATTTTAACTCTGCTCTTCCTCAGTGATACCTGCCACCGATCTGTCAGAGCAGATCTCCACTGCTGGCACCGAAGCTTCAGGAACAGGTAACATGAAGTTCATGCTGAACGGAGCTCTGACCATCGGCACCATGGACGGGGCCAACGTGGAGATGGCCGAGGAGGCTGGAGAGGAGAACCTGTTCATCTTCGGCATGAGGGTGGAGGACGTGGCTGAAATGGACAAAAAGGGGTAAAGGAGTCTTTTATTTTATTTACATCTTGTATTGTGTTTTTATGCTGATGTTATGTTGTTAAAACTACATTAACATTTGGGGGTTTTTTAGATATGATGCCATGTCGTACTACAAGAAGATTCCAGAGCTGAAACAAGTGATGGACCAGATCACGAGTGGATTTTTCAGCCCCAGAAATCCAGACCTTTTCAAAGACCTCACTGACATGCTCTTCAAATATGACCGGTGAGCAACACACTGGTACACTCTTTACTTTCCATTCTAAAAATGCTGTAGCCCAGTTCTAGTTACTTGAAATTGATTTATTCCACCTCCAGAACTGTTTTATATGGGATGCAAAGGTCATAGAGCGGCTGATACTGTCAAAAATATTCTTTTCTTACTTTCTTCTGTCAAACTTCTGTAGACTTTTTTGGCTTTTCTGTTGAGTTCAAGTTGTCAGACTTTATTTATTTATCCTCCCTTGTCTCTCTACAGTTTCAAAGTGTTTGCAGACTTTGAGGACTACATGAAATGCCAAGAGAAAGTCAGCAAGCTCTATCAGGTAACATTTCCCTCAAACAGACCTGGAG
This sequence comes from Oplegnathus fasciatus, assembly GCA_003416845.1. Classification (NCBI taxonomy): domain Eukaryota; kingdom Metazoa; phylum Chordata; class Actinopteri; order Centrarchiformes; family Oplegnathidae; genus Oplegnathus; species Oplegnathus fasciatus. Next base: position 1,133,141 of record NTHP01000153.1, read on the forward strand.
CCTGTAACACAAAGTCGGATCAGTGGGTTAGCCGACTCTCTTTGGGCTTAACTTTTCATTTTCTGGTATCATGAAGCTGGCTCACTTTTAACTGGGGTAAATCACCATGGTAACCACTGACCAATCAGATAACTGGAAAAACTGACAAGATCCTGATATGGACATAAGTACTGAGTTCACAATGAGGTGACAAGTAACAAAGAGCAATATTCGTATTGGTCATTTTGCTCATTTAAAACTGAGCTCCCAACAAACAAAGGGACAGTTTAACACACTAAATACATAATAACGATTACAGCTGTGTTTTAATTTAAAAGTTTCTTTCACTCCCGACAGGACTCCTCCTCCTCTTATTCCATCACTGCAGCTCAGAATAACATGAACAACATTCGGTCAGATAGACTTCATCAGGCATTGATTACTTTTCTTCTCCTCTCTGTACTTACTTTGGCAGCAGAAACAGTCTGACATTACTTTTAACTTTTTTATGTGCATCACATATTCATAATAGTTTGCTCATCATCAGGAAAAAGCAAAAAATACTCACTTTATACTAGAGACATATGTAATAATTCATTAGCCTTACTTTTAATGACTTGGAAATATTTTGGACAGTATTTCTAGGGTTTCTACAGTTTCTTATTCTATTCTAACTATGTGACTATATTTTATACATTTCACATGTTTGAATATCACTTTTTGGTGTTGATATAACCCCATTTTCCCACGGGTTTCTCATTTCACATTAAGTACTTCACTTAAGTACTTTAATTTAATAAACTACTCAGCCTCTTTCACATGAACACGCTCGTAGCTGGATTGGAAAACAAAGCCAGTTGGTGATATCAGTTATCCAGGATGACCAGTGTTAGGTTCAATGAAGCCAAGAAACCCCAAAGAATGGTGGTGGGGTACAGGACCCCGGACCAAGTCGCATTAGCATTAACGCTTCTGATGGATTTTGTCTGTTTTGGTGGCAGCTGGGGGGTTTTACATTTATTAATTTATATTTATTATTATATTTATTATTATTTAGAATTGATGCATTCACCTTTTTTTCACCTAGTTGTTTGTACATAATAGTTCTATGTTTATTTTTACCTCTTTGTTCAGCTTAGTTGTTCTTGTTTTCAGCTGTTTGTCTGTTTCTATCATCCCGTAAATTGTTCTGTGTACAATGAGAGCAACTTAAAACCAGAGTCTGATTCCTTGTATGTGTTCACATACTTGGCCAATAAAGCTGATTCTGATTAATATTCATATTCATATTCATATTCATATTCATTATGATGAATTGGAGAGTGCCAGGAACTTTAGACAGCCACTTATTTTCTTTTATAGTATTTATATAGAATTTTTAAAAAGCAGTTTTTACAAAGAACTTTACAAAAGGCAGCATAAAATGAGAAGAGTCAAAATAAAGAACTAGTAACAAGTATAAAATGGTCAAGCAGGAATAAAAAAAATGATTACCAGAAGAAGCAGAAATACAACAGTACATATAAAACCTGTAGTAAAAATGTTTATTTTCCTCTACAAGAATCCAAAGGCGTGGACGAAGATGGTGATCAAGAACATCGCTGCCACAGGAAAGTTCTCCAGCGACAGAACCATCACAGAGTACGCCACTGAGGTGTGGGGTGTCGAGCCGACCGACCTGAAGATCCCGGCTCCGAATGAGCCGAGAGAGGCCATCGAAGAAACGGCCAGAGCTCTGAAGAAAATGTGAGGCCGCTTCACAACCAAGGGCTGCCTTTATGTTTACAAATCATTTACTGTTTCCTTCCCATTGTGTTTTTAACCTTCAAGTTACAACTTTGGGTGTTTCAGAAATCACACCTGCACATGTTTTCATTTTCTGAACACTTTTTATTGCACCTGATTCAAAGCACTTGCATTAAAAACTGTCTGTTACAGTCCTTCAGCAGCACATACAGTAAACCAAGAGTCAGTGTGGAGAGCTGAGAGGTCAAATACTTCATATTTGACATTCTTGGAGGGCAGGATTGGTGGGGGTTTCTGCATTTCAGGAATTCAGTAGGATGTCAGTAACAGAGCAGCTGACTAAACTGAATTTTTAATTACATCCCTGTGACTTTGTGCCGTATGTACTGAGTGACAAAGCCTGTCTGTACTCCAGGCAGATTGAAACAATTTAAAAAACAAGATTTATTTGCGTCTGTATCAGTATAACAAACGCAAGATACAAACCTACTTCATCCTTCATTTCTACTCTATTTTGTCTCAGTGTTGAAATAAAAACTTATTCTGTAGTCTATAGTAAGTGCCTTTTTTAAGTTTTTACAACACACACATTTTGTGGCAAAAATAAATCAGTATGTTGGAATCTGTTTCGCACAACATATAAAGAAACAGTAGAAGATGAGAGACCCACTTCTCTGGAGGAGGGAGAATCTATTGTTTCAGGTTTTGTAGAAATTTCCTGCAACCAAAATGGATGAAATATCACATTTATTTTGGTTTATAAACAGGGTTTACAGGAAAAACACAGTAAACTTAATGAAAGACACAGTAATTGTTAGATGAGCATCATTTGTCAGTGAATTCAGTGTAATTCATTGTATGAAATCTTATTAATTATTTTTCTTGTTTTTGCACCATAACATCATATTGTAAAATTCATATTGGTTTTGACAAAACTTACCCAACCACATTTGAGAGATTTGGATCTAAGTAGATGTTGCTGTGGGAGAATCCAAGATTTGCACTGTAGGAGATCATTTCCACCTGAACATCTGTGTTAAATTTTTTCTTAGCCTGGAGGGATATCTGGTACAGCTGGAGACAAAAAATGCAAAGTAGTTCAGCAAGAAGGCAGCAACATCCACAAGGAAATGATCTTAACAATCGAAGGAAGCAACCATGAAGAGCTACTGTACCGTCAGACCCATGTGATAAGGTACAACATTGTCATCCTCTGAATGCAGAATAAGAAGTGGACTCATCAAGGTCTTTAAGCTGTGTAGATATTGGGGGTAAAATATAAATTCACAGTCAGACATGGATTTCATCATCATTTAGCACCAAGTTATCATACTCTTTTGCCCGCTGCTCTCTGCAAAGGAATTTGAGTTATTAAAAGATGGCAAAGGTTGGAAACCCTGCAAAATTGATGAACCAAAAAGTTTTTTTTATATATACCTACTTTTTATCGTTAGCAAATACAATGCTGTTCATTTCCAATATGTTCCAAAGCAAGCTCTTGAATCCTGGAAGGAACATGTACATCTGGAAGGAAACAAGGTACGAACAGTGTAGAAATATTTAGCAATTTCCTGTGTACTGTAATAACATACAAATACTTGCAGAATACAAAAGCATCAGTCATTTGTGAGTGTATTCCAGTTTGAATGTAGAGAATAAGTTGAAAATTATTGATTCCACATAGAAGATATAGAAGATAGTGATTGGAAAGATTATGGATACAGAGAGTGTTAAGTGAGCCGTGTCCCCAGTGTGTTAAGTGATTTATCAACATGGTGAACATGTCTTGACATTTGTATCTAAATACAAATATGTGCAGTTGAGGCCTTATCACTGTATTTATTCATTTAAACTTAGTCTAATTGTGGGTCTCAGATTAAGCTGTTGAGCTTGAATAGGGTTTGTGAGTGCAGTGATCCTGTCATATACTGTAAACATGATTTTGTGGGTTGAAATCCAGTCCACTAGACTTTTATTGCACCTCATCCCACCTCAACTGTCCAATTAAACATTCTCTGTGATTGTTTTATTAATTTTCCCACAAACATTTTCATGTCTTAGTATTAGCACGTTCATTTGAAACAAGATCAAATTTAGACAGCTGTGTTTTCATGGATTGATTAACACCCTGAGGGGCTGCAAAGAGACAAAAGTATAACAACGGGCCTCACCTTAGCGAGCGGATGCTTGGCTGCAACTTCTCCAATTCTTGTGTACGGAGCTTCAAGGATTAAAGCATCAACAACAGACCCTGATATTAAAGACAGCAACAAGGTGATTAGAAACAGATTGTAAAATAAAACAAAAATATGGATTGGTGGGGCATAAAATTTAAATTTCAAGGCTTGTTGCTCAGGTGCAACAAAACCAACAGAAGAGTGAAAGAGATGCCAATCAAACAGTCCTGAGAAGAGGTCAAATCAGCCAAAATAATTCAAATCACCTGTGTGGGCTTAATATGGTTATGCAGGGCCTCTAAAGACTTCAACCCACCTTGCTCTTGTATTTTCACTGCAGTATTGGTCGCCACTCTACAAGAAAACAAACAAAAAAGTAGGTTTTACACATTTCTTACTCAGTATTTTCAGTCGTCTCTATTAGTGTCACGGACAGTCACGTTACTGGTTAGAGAGTCTGGAGAGAAACTGACCCAGAGCCAAGCGAGTGTCCCCACAGACAGACAAGACCCCCTCTGCTTCGTTTCTTTACCCAGTGGTACAGGTAGAGGGTGTCACTGGTCAGTCCAGCTTCACTTGGCTCCCCAGTGGAGTCTCCAAAACCTTATTAGAACACATATGAACCCTCAAAATCATTATTGTATCCAGATAATACTGTCTATTGATTGACAGAACAACACATCAATAACATGGTATGTACTCTATTTTAGCCCTGAATAAACAATCCAACTCTATCCAACTACCAATATGTGTAATAATAATAATAATAACTGCAAAATCAACCATTTTTCCTCTGACCAAGAAAGGATATAGAAAAGAAAATACTGATTTGACCATAAAATATTGTTATTTCATCAAATAAGGAAAGATTTCATGTTGTATATGTTATTTGTGCTATGCATGAACAAATATATTTAATCATATATTTAACCCTAACCCTAACCCTAACCCTGACCCTGACCTCTTAGACCTCAACATCAAACTTCAAAAACAGAAATTCACTAATTTGGGGATTTGGGAGAGATAATGCTGCGTAAAAAGTACTGTCAGCATCAATCAGATAGATACAGAGAATATAAAAATAGATTGTATGTTTTACAGCTGTATTTTCTGTCAGCTGTCATTTTCTGTAGAGGATTTCTGAAACATGTCAAACATGTTCAAAATCATGTTAAAATTAGGATTATTATGTATTTTGAGCTGTTAAAGTGGGCCTTGGGTCTCCAGGACCCTAAAAAGAACATTCAGGTTAAGATTAAATTAAAAAAGTAGAGTTGTATTTAGCAGAAATATCACTTGAAGAGCAACAATAAGCTTCTTACCTCTGTAGTCTAAAGATAAGACATGATACCCTGCAGCACTTAAAATCTGCAACACACAAAAATCTGAATTTTATCTAAAGCTGAAAGTCAAAACTGTTAACCGAAACTAAAAATGTCTTAGAAAGAGAGACTGTACCTTCACCATTTCCACTCTGTGATTCAAGGCCCTGCAGAAATGACATGAGTACATGAATGAATACAAACAAACAAGTGGCTTTCAGACTCATTTACTCTGACCCACAAACCCTTGTATGCATTGTGCCTGTGGATAAACCCAGGGGCCTGTGATACCCACTAGACTCCTTTAGGATCAATTCAAGGGCCTCTATCCTGCTGCTCTCATCCCACCTGGTCCCTACGTTGCCATGGAGATAGATAATAACAGGACGGCCGTCTCCCAGAGTCTCCCGGTACCACTCAGGGCTTTTCCCCGCGGCCTCCTCCCATTGGCTGGCAGGGAGTGTATGCCTATGAGACACAAAGATAGAGAGCGAGAAAGGAGTAGCACAAACAAATACGCTTGTGTTTTAAGATATACAGTAGGTTTTTGAGTGGCCCCGTGCAGATAAATGAGTAGATTGTGGTCCTATTCACGCAGGAGCCACCTGTGCCGAATATGCATGTGCTCGTGGTATTTTCAAGTACTGATGCTCTTAAATGGACAAAACAGGAAGCCACAAATGACCTACCAGACACCCACTGAGATACCCTCCTCTGTGTTGAGGTAGAAGTTGCATGTGTGGTTCAGCACGTCTCCAGGTCTGCCGAGATCCACAAAGAATGGAAGCCTCACTGCAGCACACAAGAGCACACAAGGTCAGTATGATTTTTTTGTATATTGCAAAGTATTTTATCAAATCCCATCATATTGTATTTATTATCATATCATATCTTATCATATTGTATTGCATCATATTGTAGAGTATGGTATGGTACTGTTTCGTATAGCATCAAATTGTATTGTATTGTATCATGCCGTACTGCATTATATCATATTACGTCGTATAAGATTGTGTCGTATCATTTCATAACGAATTGTATTGAATCATTTCATATCACATTGTATCATATCGTATAACAATGAATCGTACTGTTTCGTATTGCATTGTCTCAGATTGTATCGTAAAAAATGTTATCGTATTGAATTTTTGTTTTGTATTGAATTGCATTATGTCATATCACATTACATCATATCATATTAGATTGTATTGAATCGCATCATATCAAATTGTAACGCAACGCAACAAATTACATTATATCCTATTGTATTGTATCTATCTTATCCCATACACCTCATCCTATTGCATTTCTATTGCATATTCTATTATAATATGATTCTATCCTGTCATACCTAATCAGGCCGTGCAGTAAATTTGTATTATCACGTTTTGACTTTCAGTGGAATCATATCGTAACGGTATAAATAGATTGATTCCAAGTAAATTGTAATCTATAACTTGTTTAACAGTGGGACACTGCATTGAAGAATAATTGATTATCTTGTTTGTGATTTGGCATACATTTGCAGTGTCATGATATATATAGTGTTGATAGCAGACGAATATTCCTATTAATATCATAATATTGATTTCACCCATATCGTCAAACCCTACAATTGTGTGTAGTTGTTTCGTATCAAATCAGATTGTATAATGTCATATTGTTCAAAGTAATGAATCTTATAATTACCGATGCATGTCGTTCAAAATCTGTGGAACAACACAGTGCTGCAGTTATTGTCATCTGTGTTGTTTTTTGTTACAGTGACACACTTTTTTCCTATGCTGCTGAGAACTCAGCAGAAATGGGCCAAGGAAACTGTATTGTTTATTCTGAAGTCTGAATATTATATGTTTTGGAAATGTAAGGACCATTTCAAAATACACATAACTCACAAAAGTTTCAGAGTGAGAATAGTGTGTGATAACATACACTAACATAATTCTCACAGCAACTACAAAACACAACTGGGTAACAAGCTACTTCAGTTTAATACATTGCGTGTTTCTGCATAACTATTAGAATAAGAACACTTTCAGTTTCACAAAGTAACTACAACACTGTGTATGACCCATTTAGTTACCTGAGCATTATGTTGCTGTAGCAAACAGCTATTGTTAATGACATTTAAAATATATAAGTATTGATTTATAGTGATAACACATTACTTACATAAGTGAGCAAATACGGCGTGGCCCAGTATACAGGGGAACAGGTAGAGAATGACCGGAACTGAGGCATAGACAGTGATCAGAGATAACACGGCTCTCTTCATTCCTGCTGCAGGTGAAATTATTTCCCTTTTGTAGCAACAAAATCTGCCCCGCTGTCCAAATCAGTGCGTTCCCTTTTTCCTTGTTTCAGCAATGAACTGAGGGAGAATCCAGCAGAGCTCTCCTCCTGACAACACGAGTATTGTGAAATAGAGAGAAAAGAGGTCAAAGTTCAGCTGAGACTAATCAGATCCTCTGCTGCTATTGGTTCACATTTGATCCAGTGACTCAAACATGTAGTAAGGGAGAAATAGTGTCAAAGTAAAAGTATAAAGCATGTCCAAGGACACAAAAAGCCTTTTCTTTACAAGTAGCATGACAACAAAGGATACAAATTCATATCAAAAAGCACTAATAAAGGGACGTGGGATCATTTGTCTGTGATGTGCAACAGTTTACAAACAAATAATTATAGTAAAACAATATGTGGGAACAAAAATTTGGTGATACAAATGTTACCTCGTACATAAAGCCAACAACAAACAAAACAAAACAGAACACACCCAGCTGACAGGTCATCACAGAGCACTGCAAGGCATTGTGGGTATTGAAGTTCTTTGACATTAATAGATGTTCAAATGGTTACAGTTTTTTTCTGCTGTGTATATTTTTTAATATATTTTTAAATGACATTTCTTACTTACCTGTGAAATTTGAAGTGGGTTGACCAACCAAGGCTGGATTACCAACCAGGCAAAGTGGGCACTAAATAGGTAGTGTCTGAGGGGCAGGGGAGAAAATAATATGGTGGGGCATCAGCGAGCAGAGAGTCACGATGCAAACCCTGGTTAAAATTAAAATTGTTTTATTACGTGACTTAGGTTCAGAGTATAACTAATATACCTCTGTAATAAAAACACACAGGGAAATATTAACTATTTAATCATGTAGAGGCGCGTAGAGGCCAACTAATCTTCTAGCATGAAGGGCACCCTAGTGGGCACTTTATCATGTTTTATCTACCATAGGGGCATCCAAGAGGGCATTTCTGCTGCGTTTTCATCGAACATCACCGGTGTAAAGAGGGAAGATGAGAAACTTAATCAAGGTTATGGCAGTTGTTCTGTGCCAAAATGATCAAACTCTGTACAGTGTATAATGTTTTGAGTAAATAGCCTACAGTGTTTTTTTTTTAGCAGAATAATTTGTGTATAGTGTACACACTGTGCTCTGCCATGAGAGACTACATATTTTCCTTCCTTGTGCAAGTTAGAGCAAAACATAGGGGCAGTGGTACTGAGTATTTCCATTTTATGCAACTTTATACTTCTACTCCACTACATCTCAGAGGCAAATATTGTACTTTTACTACACTACAATTGTCTGACAGCTACAGCAGTAAAATACAACATACACATTACATTACATTAACAATAATAATCCAGAAAGATCAGATATAATAGTAACACACTGACAGGGAGCATTTTACTGCACAATGAGTCCTTTTATTTTTGATACTTTAAGCACATTTTGCTTTTACTTAAGTTAAGGTTTTGAAAGCAGGACTTTTACTTGTAGTGGAGTATTTCTACAGGGTGGTATTAGTCAGAGGTGGAGGAAGTACTCAGATCTTGTACTTAAGTAAAAACAGCAACACCACAGTGTAGAAATACTCTGTTACAAGTAAAAGTTCTGCATTCAAAATTTTCCTTAAGTAAAAGTACGAAAGTATTAGCATCAAAATATACTTAAAGTATCAAAAGTAAAAGTACTCATCATGCAGAATGACCCTTTTCAGAATAATAAATATTATATTAATGAATTAGAATTATTGTTTCACTAACGTGTACATCACTTTAATGCCGCAGCTGGTAAAGATGGAACTGATTTAAACTACTTTATAAACTTTATCTGCTGGTAGCTTGTAAATTTTTCCCCCAGGGATCGACAAAGTTTTATCCTGATCCATACTGTAATATTACATAATAATTTATTTGTTGATTATATTTTGTATTATTAATCTGAATCTGTAAAGTGACAAGTAACTAAAATGACCAAATAAATGTAGTGGAGTAAAAAGTACAATATTTGCTTCTGAAATGTAGTTAAGTAGAAGTATGAAGTACGAGAAAAGGGAAATACTCAAGTAAAGTACAAGTACCTCAAAATTGTACTGACTCTATTGTACTGTACTGTAATGACTCTATACCCACCGCCCCCACTACACGTTACATTAAGTCTATACATTAAGTCTACACACCTGACTCAGTGCGTTACATTAACACACATCTTTTGGACTCTATCTTTGCATATTGCAAATATTCTTTATTCTTGTACTTACTTAAATACTGTGAACTTTTGCACATTCCTGCACAAATCTGTACAATTCTTTCATTTAAATAACAGTCATATTGTACATACTGTCTATATCTTTATTGTATAATATTTTTTCATATTCTATTGTCTATTTTATATTTAAATGCTTCTGACTTGCAGTACTTACTTTCACCTTTTCTTATATATTCTACTTACTATGTTTATTGTTATGCACCAACATACCAAGACATATGTGAAAGCCTTCTTGGCAATAAATCTGATTCTGATTCTGATACTTAAGTACAGTACTTGAGTAAATATACTTAGTTACTTTCCGCCACCAGTATTAGTACTTTTACTTTACTTTAAAGAATCTGAATACTTCTTCCACCTATGGAAGCCCATTTTAGTATCTCCAAATAATGAGTTAGTATCTCAAAATGAGTTAGTATCTCAAATAATGAGTTAGTATCTCAAATAATGACTTTGTATCTCCCATAAATGACTGATGATCTCAGAATAATGAGATAATGTCAGCTTCTGATTATTTTGAGATAAGTAACAGTTAAGTCATTATTTCGAGATAAGTAACAGTTAAGTCATTATTTTGAGATAAGTAAGTCATTATTTTGAGACAGTTTCTCATTACTTACTGGATCTTTTTTTCCATCACATTGACGGAAATGGGCTTCCATATGCACCACTGCATATTGGTGTCATAAAACCTTCACAGTCTCTGGCTGACTGTGGCTAAATGAATACACAGCAGTGGACGGCGTTGTATGAATGTAACAGTGCTGGTTTGGTCCACAGGGGGCCAGACTGTGGCCAGTCAGGCCCCTTCAGGCTCTCGGTCACCGCCCCTTCCTCCATCAGCCGCTTTTCAAAATCCGCTACGAACCAGAGGAGGATGAACCACAGCCGGGGACACAAAGCTGACACCAGACCCTGACAGAAACCGACTCTGTGGTGCTGTTTGGACTTAAAACAAACCGTGAAGCTACCGGCTCGTCCATCTCGTTTAACCTGCGAGGAAACAGCGCAGTTACTAATTAACTTACAGGAGACATGTTGTAAAAGTTTGTTTTAGTTTCACCCGCGTTCACTGCGATAATCTCCGCATTTCAGTTGGAAAAGGAGCCAACTGAAGTCCAAGTTCGGAGACTGTGGTGAGTGTTTTTAGCTAACTAACAAACTGCCTCTTCCTCTTCTGTGTCCACCACAGTTTGACCTTTTAGGATGATGTTTAACCGTTTCCTCCCAACGCTGTTAAATTAGCCCGGTTAGCATCACTGTTAGCCCGTCACTTTCCTGTGGATACCCTCTTTTAACTAGCTTAACTAGTTAGCTAAACTACTTCACGGTTGGTTCACAGTTGGTTCACGGTGTTATATCCCCATAACTGACTAAGTTTCCTCAAGTGCAGTCAGTGAGTTAGCTAGTGGAGCAAACCGCATTCAGGCTTTATTAAAGCAACTGTTTCCAATGAGAGGTGCTATAAAGAGATCAATTCATTCACTAAGTAACTGGGAATATGAGATAATGTACATTAACATGGTGTTTTCACTTCTGGAGTCTTTCTTGTTATTTCTGACTTTTAACAGAGCTCACAACCTGACTTGAAAGTCCTTAAAAGTTTGTGGTTTTGTTGCAAAATCGGTTAAGTTATTATAAAATTATGTGTTGCCTTGAAAATCGTTTATTTTAAACCTAAACATGCTCTATCACCTTATTTATTGGGTTTTCCAGGTGCACAGCTGACTTGAAAATCCTTAAAAGTTTGTGGTTTTGAGACAAAGCTGTTAAAGTTTTTATAAAATGATATGTGGCTTTGAAAATGGCTTATTTTAAACCTGAACATACTGTAGCACCTTATTTATTAGGTTTTCTAGTTTCACAACCTGACTTGAAAGTCCTTTAAAAGTTTGTGGTTTTGTGGCAAAGTTGTTAAAGCTTTTATAAATGATGATAATGTGGCCTTGGAAGTAGTTTATTTTAAACCTAAACATACTGTAGCACCGTTTTCACATCCTAAATTAAACACTGTGATGATATATGACTCTGGAGCAGTGTATCTCAGCTTATTGATTTCAAAAATGAGTATTTAATGAGACTTCTGTGCTGTCCAGTTTTGATTGTGTCACAACGTCCTCCCAAAACATGCAAATGTTTTCCTCCAATTTCATTAAATTGGATGATGAAAGGTGTTGAAAGTGAGTAAGTGTGATGTGCCATTTAATGTCAGGTGAACTCTGTGGCAGTGTGGGCAAATAATAGCATGCCTTCCACAAATAATTGATCTAGATCTCATCAGTTACTTTGTGCAATACACTTTGCAAAGTTATTTTTTGATGTGTCTGTGCAAAGTAAAGTAAAAGATAATAGAAATGCAATATGAGTAAGAATATGTTGCATGGTGATAATGGATAGGTAATGGGTCAAGGACAGGAATTTTGCACGAAAAGTCATGAAGTTTGGGGATATAAAGAAACCATGGAGCTAAGGAAAAGTGCGCCAGAGTGGTATGTGTTTCACTCCTACAGGAGTGGATGATGGGAACACGATTAATATAGAAATAGCCATAAAATGTGCAAACAGTTTGATGAAATGTTAGATTATTCTTAAATAATCTGGAAAAATGTTTGGATCACATTTTGTAAGCTTTTTATGTTACTTCAGACAAAAAGAATTAGACAAAGTATAATTTCTGTTGCTAATAAGCAATATTTCCTCTTGATGTGACTCTGTTAAAAAGACAATAAGGGCTAATATTAAAATTATTATTGTTTCACAAGATGTTAAAGAATAAAGTTTGGAAGTTTTTACTTTTCAGATTGACATCTGTTAGTGATCATTACCAATCACACCAGTACCAGTGAATGCTGGGATGGTGTGACGGATTAACCTCCTTCTTGTGACCTGGACTAAAGTGATTCTTTGGCCGCAGCAGCTGTCAGACCACGGCCACCATGAGCCACCGAGTCCGAGCAGGAGGACTACGAGGATAATTGGCTCAGAGGCTGCTGGGAGAACGCAAACTGAATCCCTGCGACAACACAAATACAAACTTACTTAGTAAAGAGGAAGCATAATGATTATTTTCCTACATTTGTTTTTATCTTGTCTTCCAGGTTTTAGTTCATTTTTTTACCCTATAGCTTTAGACAAGCTGCCATACTGCTGAGCCATGATTTTCTTGCATTTCATAAGCCGCTCCAATGTGCAGATGCAGAATACTGATTTGGGTTTTGTTTCCATTGTCTGTGGTGAATGGGGTACCCCGAGTCTGGGGTGTGGGGGACACCTGGCTGAGCGCTTGATGGTCTCTCTGAGAGCAGCTGGAAAAGCAGGGGTCAGGAGTGTCCTCTTTGTATAGACATTTAGGCCCACACTGGGACGTTTCAACTCATTAGATGTAGTGGTATGCTCTTAATTTCAAACTTAATTCTCAAAGTTTTATACGCAGCACATAGTATGTAATGCTTATGTTTGAACAAAGTGAAGTAAGATGATAAAAAAGAAGAAACCTTATTTATCAATTGTACCGCAAGAGATTTAATTTGCTCCATTCGAGGAGGGCAGTTAAAGTGCAGAAACAGTACTATTAAGTGAAATCAAAGAAAGATAAACAATGGAGGCACTACATGAACATACGACTGAATGCAGATGAATGCTTCAGTCTTTGCTCGGCTCTCCATTTCTATTTCCAGTCATGTAAACTGACATTTACCTTCCTTAAGCTTCAGGTGGCTGACCCGGGCTATGAGTTATGTCATTGCTTAAGTTAGTCGGACTCCATCTTTTCTTTTTTTTTCCCACTTATGATGACCCTCTCACGTTCATCTCTCTTTTAAAATAAGAGATTAGCTTCCTAAATGATTACCCAGGATTAATTTACGTTTCTGCTGCTGCTTTAGAGAAACTGTGCATGTTGGTATTGTGCTGAACTGGACTTCTGTTTAGGGGCCTTGCTCTCTGTCAAATGGCTCTCATTGTTTTTCAATTACAGCAATGATGCAACCAAACTTTGTCCATGTTTCTGTAACTGATGCCAGTAAATGTTGGCTCAAGGCTTTGGTGTAACCTTCTCAATTAGTTCCTAGCTGCTTGTTCCACTCGGTTCAGTGCCACTTTTGTCTTTGTCGTTGGTCTTAATCACCAGTTTGAAGAACATGCCGCTTTTCATCATTTTGATCATTACTGACTTTAGGATTTTTATTTTGTCAGCCTTTACAAATCAAATACCCTCACATTTTCATATTATCTTTACTGATTCTATTTATAACGATACTGAAATGTACTTAGCTGTGTATACAAGGTGAAATTCCCCTTTCACTTGTGCCTCAGATTGAATTACATGGGTCATGAAACATGCCGGCCGCAGGCATTAAAAGAGAGTCATGGTCAGTGTCAGACTTGGCCACGTCTATCAATTTACCTGATTGTCTAATCATTCTAATTGGATTAGCCAAAGCCGTCACCACAAATGACGCCAGAGCAGTGTGTTGGTGGCTCAGTTGCTCAGCGGCACTCTCAGATGAAGGTGCTGTTAGGAACGCATGCTGTTGAGATAGATGTTTCCACCCTGTTTGTGAGTGTCTTTTAACATTTGATTTGATACATTATTAGATTATTTTGAGATTTTGACCTCTTGCTCTTGTTTTGATTTAGATTTTTTTGCTCTGTAACAGTGACTTTAAGTTGAGTTCTGCTATCGTTCTGGCGTATCACCCTGGATAGACACATCAGCTAAAATGTGATGGATTAGTGTGATTTAAACAGGGATTTTTCCTTCTTTTTCTTTCAGGGCAGGGTGCTGTCCTGTGGGATGGGTGACACCCAAGAGCAGGACCACTACGAGGAGCGCCTAAAAGAAGTTTTTAACAGTTTTGATGCCAGCGGCTCCGGCTCACTGTGCCCGGAGGAACTCTCTGACCTCTGCCAGTCCCTGCACCTGGATGATGCCACGCCAGCTCTTCTCCATACACTGCTGCAGAACCAGGACCGCCTCACTGCTAGAGTGAGTTGATTCCTCTGCCACTAAAAAGCAGTTGTTTTTGTCTTACAGGTGTAAGCTATTTGCTCAGAAAAGTTATATTTGCAGAATTATTATTGTTCCTTTCCTGATGTACATGTTAGTCGTGGCCTTTTGGTCTTCTGCACCCTTTGAATTTGGCAGACGCCCGTGTTGAGCCACTCCAGCTTTCAGGTCTTTGTGTCTCCAGGCTTTTTGGTGCTTTGTTAGCTGTCTTGTTGAGGAGAAAATGTGCCCCCATCAACCCTGATCCCAGGTGTCTGTCGTCAGGGCGACCAAGCCAGCTAATCACCATTCACAGATGCATTTGTTTGAGGGTGCTCCATGTGGAAATGTATGAAACACAAAGGACACTGGTCTAATCTGTACGATTAGACTTCAGTTTGTATAAAATGTACATTCACAGGATCTCCAGTGTGTAGTTTTTATCTTTTCAGCCTAAAGTAGAAGGATATATTAGAAAGATATATTCCAAATTGCTCCACTCTTTGGCATCAGGTTGTGTTTGTATATAAGCGTGTGGACAGACGGATGGCTATTGTCTTGGATGTGCGGGTGTGTGTGGGCGGAGGTAAATGTTAGCAGAGGGCCAGTGAACTGATTGCCTACCCATGGCATCCAACAATAAAGTCAAAAAGAGAAAAAAACCCATGAAAAGCCGGCAGCCGCCAGCCTTGACGCACAAAGAAAATCACCATATTCAGGGTTAGCAGCTGTTGATTCTTGAAGTGTGACCTCCTCGCTCTTGCTCAGCAAACCCTCCTCCGCCCAGATACCCAGGGACACCCAGCCTCCACCCGGCACATTGGGAATTACATCCAGTTTAAGGAATTTCATGAACTTTTGCTTTGTTTTAGTTTCACATACTAAGCATTTCTTGCATTTTTTCACATTTATGTAAGATTATACTTCAATTTAGAATCTCTTTTTTAAATTCTTGTTTCAGGTTAACTTCGACCAATTCAAGAATGCACTGATTCTGGTTTTGTCCTCAACTATTGAGGCACCACAAGCAGAAGAGGAGACCTTGTCAAAACCAGGTAAAGTCTAGATTCTGGAGTTGCAGGTTTTAAAGAAATCTCACACGGACAAATGTCTTTAAAATGTCTGAAAACAAGCACAAAGCATGAAGCCATATCATTAACCTAATCTGTAACTTAAGTCAGTATCAGTTTAATACTTAAAGGAGACGTTTTCCATTGAAGCGCAGAAGGTGACTTGTGAAGGTTGAATAAGTGGAACAGCCCCCATGCTGATTCAGCTTTAAATCTACATACAGAGGCACAGAGCCAAAAGCGAAGGTCCAAAGCCAATTAGCTGACAGTTGAACTATTTGCCCCGTCATGGTTGGACCGCTGGCACGGTTTGTTATTTTAAGGATGTAGTTAACACTTAGAGTGGTTTTTGTAATAAGCTATTTCTTGGAAACGTTTGTTTATACTCCCAACGTGTTTAACATCTCTTCATCCATTTTGCGAAGTATCTTTTTTGTGAATAAATATTCAATATTTTTAGCTCAGTTATTTTATTTCTTCAGGGTCACATCTCACACTAGTGATCACACAAGACTGGCCATACACCCTGTGTGCTAATACGTGTATTAACAGACTAAGCATTACTTTATCAGTGACGTCTGATCCGTGTCAAAGTAAAGACTTCACTGTCAATATTTACGTCTTACTGTCAGTGAAGCATAAAGTCTATTAAACCTGCAGAGTTCCAGTGAATTTATCTGCAGTTTGCACCTGAAACACTGTCGACCTTTTAGTTTCATGTTTGTTTCATTCAAACAAAGGATTCTTTGGTTACCACTTTTAGAGAAGTTGTTCTTTTGGAGAAGTAGCTGCTGAAGGCTGCGGCAAATATCAGTCATTCTTTATGTATTTAATAATGTCCTCTGTTGTGCAAACCTTATTCAGACAACTCATTTTTAAGTGCTGTACAAGTAAGTATGACTCTGCTTATTTGATTTTACACTTTCTTGTCTTTGTATCTCTTCAGAGTCTGCTGAAATCCAACCAAAGTTCGTGAAGGGCAGTAAACGTTATGGCCGCCGCTCCACGCCGGAGTTCATAGAGCCTATTTCAGATTTATCTGAAGTTAGAAATGTAAATCCTGAGGAGGAAGAGGAAGATCTGGAGGACAACTATGACTCAGCTGTTCCCAGGAAGCGTGAGGTAAAAGGCTAAGACTGATGTTCTCTTGAGTTTTTCCTGCACCGCTCTGAACCTCCAGACACTCGAGTGCTGTCCTTATCGCCTCCTGTCCTTGCACGTACTGTGTTTCTCGGCAGCCACAGACTGGCAGCGAGGCGTTATTCTTAGCTAATCAGCTTAGTGGCATGCAGGGCAGATCCTGAAATGTAATATAGACACTCAAACGCAGGATTCACAAGGCTCTGTTCATTGCATAACAACGCAGCACTGTCTGTAAATAACACTGAGCATAATTACTGCTTAATAAGCCTCCGATGATCAAGATGTGACCGCGATGTCACACAGTGTTGTCAGTTTAATGTTTCATGATGCGATTCCGTGTGAGTTGAACTTTACCCTGAGTGTATATGCTGCCTGTGATGTGGTGGTCAAGGCAACAGCACAGAGATTTAGGAATTTACTTCATCATGTCCGAACAGATCAGGGTTTTCAGCAGATAAAAAGAGAGACAGGCGCTGTTTATGGTTGTCAATATCTCCTGTCAAGTCCTTTTTTCTTTATTTAAGATTGACAGTAGGTGCCTCCCATTGTCGGCACAGATCAGCAGTGGCTTGAATGTGACATGCTTCTGTGTCACAGAGTTGTATAGCATTAGTTCAGTCATGGCCATGCACAGCTGAGCACTCTGCATGCTTCCCCTGGTTGATCTTCTACATCCTTTTCTTGGATTATCCTGCTTTCACTGCTGACATGAGAGTTGTTTGACATATGTACGGAGGTCTACACTCTCACTTTGTGCATCCGTGGCCTGCAACGGAAATCAGGGTGAGAGATTTACAGTAACACCAGCAAGACGTCCCGTTTTGTCCTGAAAATGTATTTTGTTGTGAAGTAGTAGAGCTGTGCTGACAATGAGTGGTTTAGTCGACTAACAGAAACTATTTTGATCAATAGTCTGGAACTTTTTATTGATACACAATACTATTAATACAAGATTACAAGATTTTTCTCTGTTTGAAATCATTTTAAATTGCATCTTTTATTTTCTGACGTTATAGATTAAACGAATAATTGATTCTTCGAAAAAAACAATGAAAAGAATAAGAATAGATAATGAAAATAATGACCCTGTGTTTCAATTTTTGGTAAGTAAAGGATTTACTGACTGCTCTGGCCTTCAGACAACAGGTTAATTTTTCATACTAATGCCATGTTGAATGTGGAAGCATGGATGTGCTGCAGCAGAATAAATCACCACAAAGACAAGACCCCACTAAAACGGTATAATGATGGCCTGTTCAGCTTGTGCACGGATGGATGTGTTAATATTCTGTGTATTGTCTGTGCTCCTGACTCCGCCCCAGCGCCAAGACAAACACTATTCGAGACACTGAACTGAAGCGTGTCTCGGTATTGACTAATCTAGGTTGCAACAATGCTACAATGTCCGGCCTGGGGACCAGCAGATGGGGATGGGTCAGGGGGCTCTGCCACAGAGACTGCAGGCCTGGTGCTTTGGGAGGAGGAGAGTGTAGGACTGAGAGAGGAACAATGAGCCCCTCTACCCCCACCCTCCTGGGTGCCTATACACCATGTATCAAAATGCCACTTGCAGAACCCCATCTGTTCTTCATTCCCTCACTGCTTGCTTCCCAAACAATAGACGGTCACGCTGCAATTGGGTTGGAGCTCAGTGGGGTCACACCCAAATAAACCCCTCCTCCTTTCATATTTCTTGACAAGCACAAAAAATAGGTAACTTTAAAATCTTAAAACTCTGCTGGTAGTCAGTTTGGAATTTAAGAGTAAGTAAATTTGGATTTTAAACTGCGAAATGTCCTGATTTTTGGTTTCAAAAAGCATTTTTAAAACTTCAACTTCAACTTTTTCGCATTTATGCAATTTTAAATGTAGTTTTTAAATGTTGCACATTAGCATGAGGACTATACTATTAACATGTTTGAAAAGACAAAAAGAAAATAAAGAAAGGTGTGTCTTTCCTTGACACATTTTCTCTATTTTTTTACCACCATTCCCAATTTGTCCACTGACCATCCCTGGTGCTCGTGCCATCACAAAAGCTCTCTTGTGCTTTTTGTCAGCCACCCTTTGCACCCAGACTCAACTTATTTAAAAACATGTTTGAACTTATCCCCCCTGACTGATTTTTTTCTTTTTTCATGTGACAATCAGATGTTTCTATTTTAATGTGGTGATTTTTTCACTCATAAGTTTCTATATTTTGGTTCTTTACAACAAAGTTAGTAGGTTATTTAAAGGCTAGCCTCTTTGTGATATTAATCTCAATTTCTGTGTGTATTTGTCTGTAACAGCGCTGGAATGCTCACGAAACAAGCACAGAGGAATATGAGGCAGAAGGTACGTGATAGTCACCGTATTTTCAGAAAATTGACTTTATAGTTTGTCAGTAAATGATCACAGTCTCGTACATTGTGTGTAGGCCAGATGCATCTCTGGAACCCGGATGAGCCGAGCACGCCTCGGGGATCCAACATCCCTCTGTCGACCTGTTTAGAGGAGAGACTGCGTGAAGCCTGCGATGAGCTGGCGATCGCATGGGATGGATGTGCCGGTCACACTGAACTGCTTGCTCTCTGTGAACACCTGGGCCTGGAGGTGAGACTAACAGCGAATGAAGAGACAGTTTATTTCAGGGCAGCTTCTCAAATCTCATTTTCAATACTTGAGTTAAAAGTTTTTAAATTAATTTGACTTTTTATAAAATCACGCTCTGGCCCGGTGGCACACAATGTAAAATATATTTTCGCAGCAAAAGGATTATGGCTCTGAATTAATGTGGTTATAATTTATTGATGTTAAAATAGCCATGCACTTCTGCTCTGCCTTGTTTTCTCTTGTTCCTCCTCTGATTACGTAGCTCATTTAGACAATTTGAATTAAAAAAAAAAAAGTGTTTTCTGCCTCCCAAGGACTCTGTCGCACTGTTTACCACTCCCTTTAAAAGTTCTACTTTATGACATTAGGAAAAGTACATATGCACTACATATACTATATCATATACACACATACATGGCTGCAATTACAGATTATTTTCCTCATCAGTTAATTTGCTTACTATTTTTTGAAATAATTAATTAATCATTTGGTCTATAAAATGTCAGAAAATCTGTGAAAAGTTCCTGTCACAGTAGTCTAGAGATTAAAGTGACGTCTATAAATGTTCTGTTTTGTTTCAAAACCCAAAACATATGTAAGACAAGGAAAAAGTGCAAATATTCCCTATTTTTGAAGCTAGAACCAGTGAATTTTTAGCTAGAATTACTTAAATGATTCATTGGTTATCAGAATAGTTGCCGGTTAATTTTCTGTGTGCATTAGTCCATGCGGGTTTAACAAACATCATCACCTTGAGGGAATCAAATCATAAAAATCACTCACTCACACATACATACAGTGCAAAGAAAATACCTAGTCTCTCAAGCAAATGTTGCTACTTCAAAAGAAATTTTTCATTTTTTATTTATAATTTATTTTTCAGATAAAGATGGATGTCCTCCGGAGTCTAACCAGCGATGGAGTGATGAATGTTCAGGAGTTTGTTTCCAGGGTTGTAAACCACAACAAACCTCCCACACCGTCCGCCTCCACACCCTACAGACAGCTGAAACGGCACCACTCCACTCAGGTACGCCCTTTGTTTGTTGAGCTCGACGAGGTCACAGGATGTGGGGTAATTACTTTGTTGTTAATTCATTTCTTTTAATTCATTATTTTTCATTGTTCTGTGTTTTAGTTTTTTTAAATAGTTTTTTTAAGTTTGAAAAAGATGCATAAAACAAATTGTTGGTTGACAAAAACATTTTTCCTTTCTAGTTCCTCTATAATAGGCTAATTGATCTCAGGTTGCATTTGCATTAAGTGGAATTTTGGAGATCAACTTTTTTTTCTCCAGTAAAAAGACACTTTTTTCCCCCATACAGCCCTTTGATGAGGGAGGCCGTAGGATAGCCACAGCTTCTGCCCTGACCAGCACCATCGGCATGCGTCTCTTCTCCACCCTTGATGATGGTACCGGTTTCACTCCGGTCGAATACATCCTGGATGCCTGGATGGAAGAGGGAATAGAGAACAGCACTGAGATCCTGCAGGTGCCGCAACCATACTTATTATTGTGACTGTGGCCATTAGTCTTAATTATTTTATTTATTTATTTTTAAATTACTCCGTGATGCCAATAAGTAAAGAATTTGCAAATATATATAATTAAAAAAATTTTTGCAGGCTTTGAATTTCAGCCTAGATGGAAAACTGAGTCTTGGTGACCTCACCATGGCACTTGAAAACGAGTTGCTCGTTACTAAGAATGGGATTCACCAAGCGGCACTGGCGAGCTTCAAAGCTGAGATCAGATATCTTCTGTGAGTATGAGTCCTCACTGTAATGCAGCTCATTCAGATCTTAATACTCGACTATATTTGGAATCATTTTGAACCTGTTAGTGTGAAATAAAACATGATAAATAAAACCTGCAGGACTATTGTTGGTTTGCTTCTGTTGTCATGTGTCATGGGTAAATCTTTGTTGTTTTTCTCTTGTCAGAGAGCGAGTAGACAGAGAACTCAGGGAGAAAGAGAAAATCCGATCTGACCTGGAAAAAGCAGAGAAACTAAAAACTCAGCTCGCCACTGAGGTGGATGAGCATCACTCTGCGATTGAGCACATGAATAACCTCAATCTCAGGTAATTTAGTTGTCCAGTTGTCCCTTTTTTTGGTGTTTGTTCTCCATTTTTATCACAGTAAGAGGCCTCCGTCCACTAAGGTGTACAGCATCATTTGATTAATGTTTAATTGTGCCTTTTTTTTGTCTCGGTCTCCTTCCCCTCATGTCTGTGTCATTCCTGAGGTGGATTTTGAGGATGAAAACACTAAAGAATTATAGCTGTCACCCTGTATCCCGTCCATTCATTAAGGCTACTGCTGATCATAATTAGTTTATATACATATTTTCACAATAACCTGCTAAACTCAAAGTTATCCATTCCTGCTAAATCCAGCCTAACATTTGGTACGCTTAGTATTGTAGTGTTTGTCTTGAATATTGCATTTTTCCGTATGTAAGCGTTTTCTCTGTGTCCGAACGTCTGTAGGAAGCTTGAACAGGATCACAAAGAGAAGCTAGCAGCAGTACGATCAGAGCTAATGAAGGAGATGGACCAGATCCAGCAGCAGGCCGGCCTGCAGCGTGAGGAGCTGGAAGCAGAAGTCGAGAAGATCAGAGAGGATGAATCTTTTCTCAGAGACCACCTCTCCATCTCTGTGAAGGTACCAAAAAGATTTGTGGCGATGTTTATATATATTACAGTTTTATATTGTTTATTGACGCACAAAGTACTCACCAATGAACCTTGACATGGTTTCATTTTTCTCATTACGTTATCAGTCGCTTACCCAAGAAGAAAAAAAGATTAATAATTGTAAACATAACCTGTGTTGTTGGTATCTTTATTTTTTAGGAAAACAGACGTCTTGAAATGGACTTGCTGGACGGCACCGAAAAACTAGTGGAGGCACAAAGCCAAATTACAAAACTCCAGACAAGTTTGGACAACATTATGAAAGAAAGAGTACGGAGACATTTTGGGGTTTTGACATTTCACTTTCTCTATTGTTGGGTTTATTGGAACATATTGCGCTCACATTTCTTTTCTTTGTTTTTAGTGTTGGTTTTCTGCTTGCTTTTTTGTTTATGATTCAATTTTCTGTGGTCTCTCTCCTCTTCTGCTTCGCTCTTTTTGTTTGTTTATTTGTTTTTATTTTATGGTTTCTGTGCAAACAAACCTCTAACTTGTAAATTATTTGTTATTATTATTTTCTTTAGTTTGGAGACTTGGACCCTGGCAGTGCAGACCTCTTCCTGCAGGAGGAACGTATTAAACAACTACGCAGCAGCTACGAAGCTCAGTGCAGGGTAATTAATCTAAATCATAAAAAATGCAAGATACATTAAAAAAATCAAACTTCAGGTGGAAAAAAGATACCGTATGTGGCGAGAGGGACAGATTATTTTCATTCATAATACACATGTTTAACTCATAGTGCTCTCATTTGGTAGGAACTGCAGGACCGTATTGACGAGCTGCAGTCAGAGTTGCAGGACTTCCACAGTCTTGGACGAGTTCATCAGCCCTGCCACAAACCTCTCTCTGAAGAGCTGGAGAGTAAAAGCCCTGGCATGGAGTCTGATCCAGGTAGGCCCTAATGAATACTTACACTACACATACACACACATACAGTCCCTGGAGAACTCATTACAGAGCACTAACTGCATCTGTTCATGACAACACATCAGTACATACACAACATGCATAGAAACCAGGAAACCCTGCGTCAAATGTCACCAGCTTCTAACTTGACTTTTGCAGGTATTGGTTCAGAGGAGGTTCAGCCGTTCAGCATGAGCCTTGAGGCGGAGATGATGTTGGAGCAGCTGAAGGAGCAGCACCTTCAAGAAATGGAGGATTTGCGAAACCAGCTGGAAAGCAAGGTGAGTCTACCTTGTGATAGATGTACATGTGTGTTTTTTGGATATAAAAACTAGAGCTGGGACGAGCAGGGAGACGTATTGACGTTATGTCAATATTGTGAATTGAGATAAGACACTAAGTGGCATTTTGGTCACTGATGTATTTTAATTAGTCTTTATCTGGTCTTGTCAGCTTACTTACTGTCGATGAGCGAAACGAACAAATTAACTCCTATGCCTCGAACTATTGTTCAAAGGATTAGTTGATATTTTGGGATATATGCTTTCCTTTCTCGCTGAAAGTTAGATGTGAAGCTACAGCCAACAAATGATTAGCTTAGCTTAGCAAAAAGACTGGAAACGGGGAAATGGCTAGCTAGGAAACAACTGGTTGGCTCATTTGTTCCCTTTGGACAGAGCCAGGCTAGCTGTTTTCCCCCTGTCTCCAGTCTTTATCTTAAGCTAAGCTAACCTGCTGCTGACTGTAGCTTCACATTTATCATAGAGACATGATCTTCTCATCTAACTCTTGGCATGAAAAGCAGGTGTTTTTCAGAAAAAATTCAATTTAATTCCTCTACATTCTTTATTTCACCACAGATCAATGAATTCGATAAGATGATAGAAAAGCAGAGGGCGACCCACGAGGACCAGAAGGCTGCCTTAGCCCTCCAGTACCAGCAGGAGGTCCGGGCTTTGAGGGAGGAGATGGCCGGCATTCAGAGCCACGCACAGGAGCTCCAGAGCCAGCTACAGCAGGCGGAGCTGGAGCGGACTTGTCTGGAGCAGACGCAGGCCGAGGAGAGGGAAGAGCTTGAGAATCTGCAAGAGGAGGAAGTGGGAACTCTCAGACAACAACTTCTAGAGGCCCACACCTACACTACAGATCTGGTGGAGCAGCTGAAGACCCTCGAAGCCCAGCAGGCAGAGACGGATGAAAACCTTGTCAATGACATGGAGGAGCTGAGGAAACAACATGCCATTGAGATTAAGAAACTGGAGGAGGAGCATGTGGAGCTTTCTGTAGCCAGACTAGAAGATGAGAGAAAGAAACTGCAGGAGGAAAAGGCTGATTTGGAGAAGAAATTGTTAGATGATTGCGAAAGGGAGAAGGATCTGTTGCAACAAAGCCACGAGGATGAACTGAAGGCCAGACTAGAGGAGGCAAAGGTGAGATTTGAGGGAGAGCGTGATGAGGTTGTGCAGAGACTGACAGAGCAGTGGCAGAAAGAGAGGGCTCAGCTGGATGAGCAGAATAATGAGTCTCTGCAGGTGCTGCTGGAGGAAGAGATGTTGAGACTTGTCAGGGAACAAGAGGAGAAGGAGAGCAAGCTCAGGGAGCAGTGGGAGAGTGAACGGGCCCAGCTTCAGGAGCGTCAGGAGGAGGCTCTGCTCGATAGAATCCTGCAAGAAAGGCTGCAGTTACAAGAGCAGTTTGAGCAGAGGGAGAAAAAGCTGAAGGAGGAGTGGGAGAGGGAGAGACTGCAACTGGAGGAGGATTACGAGGGGATGCTCCAGGATAGGCTGAATGAAGAGAGGGAGAAGCTTGAGACGGAGAAAGAGGAGGAGGAGAAGAGGCTAGAATGTTTAATGGCAGAGGAGAGGGTTCGTCTAGAGGAGAGCCACAGGGAGGCCATGAAGGAGCTGACTGTCAAGCACACTGAGGAGAGGGACGCTCTCAGCAGCATGTTAGACAAACTACGAGATGACATCGCTCAAGAGAGGTGAGACATTTTGACTTTTGACTGCTGTCCTCTTTTTAATTGCATTTATATCATAGTAACTTTGTCCTTAAACAGGAATAGTTTCAACATTTTGGGTAATGCGCTTATTTGTTGTCTTGCCGCCGACTCTATGACATTGTACACGCTAGTTTTGATCGAGTATAGCCCAGCTAACCGGCTGCTGGCTTTAGCCCTATATTGAGCAGACAGATATGAGAGTGGTATCAATCTTCTCATCTAAATGTTGGCGAGAGAGCAAATAAGAATATTTCCCAGATATCAAACGAATCCTTTAAGACTTAAAACTTTTTTAGCATATTTGACTATTTTAATTTAATTTGTTGTACTATTAAGAGTTAAAACTGTTGCTGTAACAATCATTAAATAACCATGTACAGGAGGGAAATCGAGATCAGCTTCACACAGAGAATCAAGGAAGTGGAAGATCGTTTCTCAGGCGATCAAGAATCCGTTGCAAAGCGTTTTCAGGCTGATGTTTTGAAACTCGAACAGCACTACCAAAGTGAGCTGAAGGCCCTTTCTGAAAGCCACCTCGAGCAGAAGCTCCACTGGGAGGCCCAGATACAGGAGGCCCTTGAGTACGCAGAGGAACAAAGAAGAGTGGTGGAGGAGGCCATGGAGCAAGAAAAAGAGAGCCTGAATCAAGAGTGGAAAAAAGAACGACTTGAGCTAGAACGTCTTCATAAAGAGGAAATCGAAGAACTCGCGATGAAAAACCAGCGACTGCAAAATGAACTAGATTACTTTATCAGTATGGCTCAGACTAAAGAGATAGAGCTGAGTAGGCAGCTGAATGACCTCCATAACCGGCTTCAAGGGAGCCTGGAAACCAAGGACGAGCTTCTTGCTCAGTCTGAGAAGAAAGCTCTTGAGACTGAGCTCCTGCTAAATCAAACTGTGGAAGATTTTAAACAGGAGAGGGCAGAGCTTCTGAGCAGCCAGTCAGAACATGAGGCAAAATACAGCGAGATGCTTTCCATTTCTGAGAGGCAGATTACTGAGAGGATAGAACTGTTAACTGAGCGCGATGATTTGAAGATGAAGATTGAGGAGCTGGAGATGCTGCTTAAACAGGCAGTGGTGGACTTTGAGCTTGAGAGGCAGGAGCTACAGGAACATTTATCCGTTCTTGAGGAAAAGTTAAAAGATAATGCAGAGAACGACAGAGAAGAGCTTATAGCAGAAAGAGATGTGCTTAAAATCAGAATTAAAGAGCTAGAGATGGAATTCAATCAGGTTTTGTCTTCTGCAGAGGAAACATGTTTGGTGCCTCCTGAAATCTGTCTCAATGATGTTATTCTTGCTGATTCCTCTTATGAGGAACTAATTTGTTTGTCACCTTTTCTGATTGAACAAGATGTTGATGTAGAGACTATAACAGAGGCCCCCGATGCAGTGGATGGAGATCCTGAAAATATCAAAAATGTTTATAATGAATATGATGAAAAGGTCCCCGCTACCAATGACACATGGCCTGAAAACGCCTATGTATTTGGTGAGGAATGTCACTATCAAGTTGTTGCTGGTCCAGAAGATTACCAAATTGGAGATTCAAGTCCTCAGGAAGTTGAAGGGGACCACGAAGTCGGCTGTTGTTCTGCAGAAATTGGACATGAAGACCCTGAATCGACATCCTGTGGTGGCCACAACGCAGACTCCCCTGTTCCAGATGAAAATAATTCAAATGTTGAATCCAAAAACGAAGCCATTTCCCCAGATATGCAGTGTGAGCCGGTCTCATCCCTTGAGGCGTTTGAAGGTGTAGATGCCGATGAAGATGCAACAGATGGTGAGAATAAAGTAGGTCTTGAATCATGTGAGAAGGAGAACAAACCACAAGATGTACCAGCGTTGGTCAATGAAAGCCCTTCCCATGAAGATGAGCCATGTCATGAGACTGTGGTTGATCCCTCAGTGCTGGAGGAGACAGGTGACCCAGATGAACTGTCTCTGGTGGATGCTGAGGTTGCTTGTTTACCAAATATCTCTCACGACCGTAGATGGGAAGTTGAACTTGTTTCAGACTCAGACTGTGAACATTTAACCGCTGAAATAAAGGATGAATGTGCACATGATAGTCTGGATGAAGACGCTGATTTCGAGGACAGGGAATGCTCTCTCCTTAAACTACAGGCTTTGTATCACACTGCCACAGAGGAGAACGTCCTCCTACATGAGAAGATTTCTCTGCTTCAACAGAAGACAGAAATACTAGAGAATCTTCTGGCTCATAACAGTGAAAAGATCAAAACTAGCCACCAGGTGTTGGAGGATAACTATAGCCTCAAAGTTAAAATGCTACTTTTAATGGAGCATGTCAAAGAGCTGGAGATAAAGGCCTTAAAGATGACAGATCTTCAGATTAGATATGAAGATTGCATGTGTGAGAACGCCAAACTGAAGGACCAAAACAGTGAACTTGAAAAGAGAGTTTGGAGCCTTGAAAGCGGGATGAATGTTTTCCATGATTTCGAAGATCAGCAGATTTCGCTGGTGGATGAGATTGACAGGATGAGAGAAGAGAACAGTAAGCTCTCTGAGTTGTTCAGTGAGTTGGAGAGGCAGGGTGAGATTCTTTCAGCCATACACCCGGACGCTGGACAATCAGAGAGCCCCACAGAGGAGTCTCTCCTGGATCTGTCCAGTCAGCTGGAGGTTAAAGTTCAGGCTGCGACTGATCTGGAGGGCTGCTGTGAGGAGTTTGAGAAGCAGAACACCAAACTTCGCAGAGCCATCACAGAGCTACAGGACAAGTCGCAGACATTAAATGAAACAACACAGGCTCATAGGTAACGTGGAGAGAAACTAGGAACCCGTCCCTCCATGTCTCCTGTGGCTTCTCGTGGTCCCCTCCCTTTGGTGCTTTGATTTTTCATTTGATGTGAGCGCTCCTCCTTTTGTTCCCAAGCACAACATAGTGATTTAGGTTCCTAAACCCTTCGTGAGGTGCAACAGATCTTGAGCACTTGTGCTGCTTTGATCCCTGTAGATCACCAGTGGAAAGGAAAGAAAATTGTTCATTGTGTGTCGTAGAATAAGATGCTTTTAATCAATATGTAGCAAGTGACTTTCTTACCAATTCTGTCGTGTCATTTTACATCATCCCACTGAATTATAAATGTGTATTCTGACATGTATGGTTTTATTTTAGCTTGCTGAATTTAAGTTTTTTAACTTTTTCTAATGAAGTTTTGTCTGTCTACAGATCTGAGGCCAGTCGTCTTGCTGAAGAAAACCTCGTCCTCAAGAAAAAATTAGCTGCTTTGAAGGAAGAGGACTTGAAAGAGGCCCAGGAAGAGTTGATGTAAGAAACGAGACATTTAATTTGCTAATAACTTATAAAAACTAATAACTCTGTTCATGTTTGTTTTGTCATGTAAACTGACTTTTTCTTCTACTGTTTGATTTTAGACAAACATTGGAGCACTTAAAGAAACAGAAGATTGCAGCTCAAAAGGCAGGGGAGAATTTCAAGAAACAGGTACTGTAGTAACTTATTAAAACAAGAGTCTACAGC
>NTHP01000154.1:0-12869 GCA_003416845.1 Oplegnathus fasciatus
TGTTAAATAAAACCAGAGTCAGAGCTGCAACAAAACAAAACTTTTATTAAAACTCAGTGCAGTTTTACAGCTCTCAGAACCGGAGGTGACTGAAAATCGTCTTCACAGATGTGTGTTAGTGATCACTGTGAGTCTGTCCTCTTGTCCCTCTTGCAGTACTGCTTCAGCAGTACTGCTTCAGCTGTCTGTCTGTCTGTCATCTGTATTTGGGTCCAGTCCTGCTGTCCCTGGATCGTCAGTCATTTAAAATGTAAATTAACTTTTCAAACAGAATTTTCACAATTCACTCAGTTCTTCTGATAAGTTCAGCGTCATGTTTCACAAAGGACAACTCTGATTTAATTAAATCACATGTTATAAAAAATGCATGGACGTGCTGCGGTGTTTCAGGATGTCAAACAGTAACATTNCTGTCCAAGATGTGAACATTGCTGTCCTCAAAGGAGTGGGCTTTCTCCTTGAGATGTAAATAGACAGCAGAGTCTAGGCCTGAGGAGTTAGCCCTCCTGGGTTGGGCCATGCGTTTATGTAGCGGTTGTTTGGTTTCACCTCTACATTGGTGAAAATCTCTGCTGGCGCAGCCCCTGCTCTTTTTCAGCGGGCACTGCCTATAATTCTCTTTGAAAGAATACAAGATGGGTGACCACAATCAATACAAGCTAGCCACTACTTAGCAAGGTCACTACCAGCCGTAGCTAACGTTACAGTCTATTGTTTTGAGTGTGGCTGGCGAGTGTACACACGTGGACCCTCAACTGAGGTATGAATGGAACTGCGTGCCCATCCGCAAGTCCACAGCTGTGCATGGATGTGGAAAGTATGTCCGAGGCTTACAAACACATGGAGTTCAGCGGAGTGGAGAAGAGACGGAGAGTTGACAACGACTGCACTCGTTCTTTTGCTGTGCATGAAAGCTACGTGAGTAAAAACACCTGTGTGACAGCTGACGTAAAACAAAGGATCGGGCTTAGGTTTATGCTCAATGTAGTCGATACCGATCAGTTGAAAAATGTCTTGATTGGCCCAGAGTCTTTAAGATCGGATCGGGACATCCCCAATTACAAGTTACAGTATTTTTGTGGTTGAAATGGTTGTTCATGAAATGCAAAATAAATTCATATATATATACACACACACACACATACACATATACACACACACACACACACACACACACCGCATAGTGATCAAGTGGCCTCTCTCGCTCACATTGTGGTAGGTAGGAGAGCCAAGTTGTTCTTCTGGGCTTATTTCCACAGACCTGGTTGCTAGTTTCTCTCGCGAGATCTGGCAACACTACAGCTCAAATTCACCAAATGTTGTGGATCCAGGTAGTAAGGATGCCGCGGCTTGCATGATTCCATATGTGTCTTCCTGAAACCTGCAGTTCAGCTTCGTTAGCTGTCTATCCAGAATAGCATTCCACATTTGCCTTAAATCTGTGTTGCTCTTTATACTTGAGGTTTTCCCCAAAGAAGTAGTCACCACATTGTCACTCAGTCTCGATGCCATTTTTCTCTGTTGTGAGGGGGTGACATCCCAATCACTGATATCATTCTTGCTCCTCAACTCTTCAGTTAATTTGATCACTTTGTCAAAATCACCATCTGTATTCTCTCTGAACTTGGAAAAGCTGTTTTTTAGAATTTCTGTAGAATCAATGCAGTCTGAGACACATAAGGTAGAACTCTCTAGTCCTTTTGTTGGTGTCAAATTGTTTGTCAAATGTCAGAAGCAAAATGATAAAACTTCTTTGTCTGAATTTGCCGTAGCAGGGACTCTGCTTCTAGCTTTGTCTGTCCACTTTCTTCTGAAAACTCAGCCTGACTCTTTAGTATCACGTCAAGTAGACAGAACCATGTGTGTCTGCAGGCTCCAGACATGAAGCTATGCAGCTGATTAATAGTGTCAAAAAAGGTGCAGATATTTCCTGACACTTTAGCAGCAGTGCATAACACCAAGTTCAATTGATGGGAGTTGCAGTGTCCATAAACAGCTTGTGGGAATGTTTGCTTCAGAAGAACATGCACCCCCCCATTTCCCGACATAACTGATGCGCCATCAAAACAAAATCCCACGCAAAGAGATGGATCCAGCTCCAGTGGTTCCACTACTTCCAGGATCTTCCTTGTATCCCGTCTGCAGACATATGACATATGAGCTATTAGCTCATGTTTGGATTGGTCTTTGTACTCATCTGCTACAGTGGTATGGCAAAATGTGTAGACTTGTGTAATTCTTCCTTGATTTTATGTAGTAGTAAAGAGGCTGCACATTCCAGTAGCTCATTCTGAATGTTGGGGCTCATCAGTGTAGCATTGCATGGAAGCTGCTGGAGCCTGTTGTCAACTTCTGGGTCATACTTAAAAAAAAAACTTGAATATTTCCAAAGAGTTTCATCTATTTAGAGCCTCCTCTGTTTCTCTGTGCCCCTTGAGAGGAATGTCCTGTTTGGCCCACATCATGACAATATCTAACACCACTTTCACATGTTGACGGTTTCTCGCAACAAATGCAATGTTACCAGCATCTCCATGCTTTTGGTTTAGCAAAGTCCCGCGGCTATTTGGAGCATGGCTTTTTCTGTATGCCACCAGCTTTCTAAGTGCAGGAGCATGCGGCTTGCTGTTCTCGTGTTTAGAACTAGCCTGTCTGAGGTGCTTCCAATCTTTAAATCCATCTGTCAAGAATGAATACTCCGTACGAATCCCAGGAAAATATCTACAGCATTTACAAAAGATAGCATCCTTTGATCTGCTATACTCAATCCACTTGAAGTCATTATACCAGCTTGTAGAGAAGCAGTGTGATTTTCCTGATATGACAGTTCCAGGAAAACTTGTCATTCTAGGTTGCTCCTCATGCCCTTCTTCAAGTGAGACCTCACCTGAATGTTCCACTCTCCGCTTCTCTTCTTCTCAGCATCACCAGCACAGATGGCCAGAGAGCGGCCAGATATTTGTAAATTCAATAGTTTACTAATGGGAGTAGTTTTTGGTCAGATGCAGATATAACTATAGACTTTTTTTATTCTTGGCCTTGATAGATAATGATGCTCAACATTAAGACAAACATGCACATTTTCATGTCACAAATGGTGTAGGTCTATGCTGAAAAAACCATACACATAGGTACATACACATAAAGTAGGCTATTGTTTTTTCTTAACATGACAACATTGTCTCCTGGCTGACTGGTAATTCTATTTAACTTTATTGCTACATTCAGGGAAGAAGAGCCTAAAATCAGGTTACCCGTTTTATATGATCTAAATCTGAATGTGGTAAATTCATAGAAGACATTACAGTAAATAAAAACAGACTCATACAGTTATGAACAGAGTGGAGGCAATGTTCAGGGATAAAACAACCTAAATGAATACATCCCTGAGAAATATAGGCCAACTGAATGTTCTTCCCATATTTGTGTCTGTCTTCCTTATGATGATCGCCAATTGGAAGTCGGAATTTCTTTTCATGTATCTCCGCATTGCTCGTTGTATCCAAATCTTGCTGTTGCTGCGACCCAATTTGCCCCACAAGACTCATTTATCTTTGATCTAATATAATCTAATCGAATCGAATTGAACTGAATCTCGTCTTCTCTCGCCTCTCACTCTTTTGTTTCCCCTCACCGCCGTCGTAGCTGCTCAACGCGCCCCCGTCATCACGTCAGGAGGCAGCCCACTGGTCCTGAAGCTGACGAGGATGATGATGATGGCGGTGATGGAAGTGCAACGCTGAGTTCGCTCTCCCAATTTTTTCTCCCCTTTCTCCATTCATTCATTTTGATTATTAAAAAAAGACAACATATAAAAGCAACACCGCCGATTTGACCTAATAGCCTACCTTTCTCCACCTCCCTCCCGTCTCCTGAGCCGAGACCGAGATGGGGAACGAAGCGAGCATGGAGGGCGGCGGGCAGCCCGGTGAGCCGGGAGCCGCCGGGATGATGGCGTCGGTGATGCCCGGAGGACCCGCAAGAGGACCGGGGTCAGGGCAGAACATGAAGCCGGTCAACGGAGCCGCTGCCGGGGCAGGCATGGGACTCGGAGGACACGGGATGGGAATGACGAGGTAGGAGCAGCCGTGATGGAACGTGTTTCGGATAAATGGGTTTGGGTGAAATGCTCTGGCTATAGCCCAGCTACTACAACCCAATGTGTGTTTTAAGACGGAAACAGTGGATGGATAACAGACCAGATGTCGTTTGGTTCAGATTTCACAGGGATGGGAATAACAGGGTGTCACAAAGTGTTTCTCTCTCTTCTGCATGATTGTAAGGAGGACGTGTAGATGTGAATATCTGATGGTGTGTTATTAACAGGAGAGGAGTGATAGGCTATCCCGCGTCAAACTCGGATGCTGAAATTAAAAACCCGAGCGCTGTCCGCCGTGCTGAAACGCTGAAAAGCTGCACCGCTGAGCCCGAACGGCTCATTTGAACATGCCTTGATTTCCTAAAATAGGTTTGACATTGCATGTTAAGGTGACTTACAACCACCATGCCCCTGTGCTCCATGTTAGAGCTGTCATCAGCGAGCCTCAACAGACTGTTTTGTAATTTTATTCCGCGGTGTGCTATAATAGTAAGCTATTTCCTCCTTCCCTCAGTTCGGGTTGTGCTTTGGCTTATGTGTTTCATGGGACATGTCTTAGACAGCCGCTGAAAAATAGCCTACACAGCCCTATTTTTTTCTTGATTATCATTTTAAAGCTGGAGCTAAAAAAGCGTGTCATTTATGAAACGTGACCATGGGGCGTTTTGTGGTTTGTGTTGGAGATGCAGTTGGATGCTTGAAGCGCCTTCATACTGTTGCTTGTTTTCGCATGGGCGAGGGGAGGATGCTAAATGTGTGTGTCTGTGTGTCCGTCCGTTAAGGGGCTTGCTTGGCTATGTGGGCGTGTGTTTGATGATGTGTGTGTAGTAGGCCTACTGGTAGCCTACTATCAGCCACGCAAACGTTTCTCGTTAATGACGTAGAAACGTCTGACAGACAGCTGGTGCTTACCGAGATACCATAGGCCTACTGAAGCTGTTCTGGCAGGACGTGGTGGCCCAACACCTTACTAAGACACTTTACATTGGGTTTTCCTTTAATTTGTCACCTGTCTGTATATTTAGACCTGTGTAATTACAGAATGTATAGGCCTACTACATTTATGCAATAATAATGTACACCACAGGCCTATGTCATATGCCTAGTCATGCTTTTACTCACACACGCAACCAGATTTAATAGGAAATTCATGGATGTTTGTATGACAAAAAAAGCAATTTTTGACATGTATATACTGTGTAGGCCTATGAAAAATCATGGACCCTTGTAGACTTTTATTGTTTTGTTTTTCTAATTAACACATGCAAACCTGTTCTCACTGAGAGATGACTGTCAACCTTTTTCAAACATTATATAAAATTTCGTTACTTTTTTGTTTTCAAGTACCCTGGTTAGAAGTTGTTTTACCATGTAATGTCATAACCCTGACCAACACCATAACACCATGACATGTTACACTGTGTCCTAACAGCAAGCGAGCATCCAATATTGCGTCACATCGCGGAAAGTCGGACGCTCTCTGTCCACACTGAATCCATTAAATATG
Source organism: Oplegnathus fasciatus (assembly GCA_003416845.1). Lineage (NCBI taxonomy): Eukaryota > Metazoa > Chordata > Actinopteri > Centrarchiformes > Oplegnathidae > Oplegnathus > Oplegnathus fasciatus. The sequence continues at coordinate 5,607 of NTHP01000154.1, forward strand.
CACTTCTGTTACGTCATGTAAACAAACCGCGTACCTATCAGCTGATCGCTTGAGAGCAGACTGGAGACATAACCAATCAAGCAAAAGATGGGTGAGTACTTGTTATCTTCCTACATTTGTACTTTTTAAACAGAAAACACACGTTTCTTCACTGGAAATGACATACAATATAGCCAACAGCAAGTAGGTTGTTATAAGCGATGTTTATTCACCATGATAAGGCTACTCTAGCTAGCTTGTATCAGTTATGAGACCAGTTTGCCAGACGGTAACCACAGACATCTGTGTGTAACTAGGGGTGTGGCTAGAGTAGGTTCGCCCTCTACCATTCAAACGTTAAACTTCACCCAAAAAGACGACTAACATTAGACTTTGTCTTTGTTGTTTTCCAGAAGTGGAAGAAGTATTAAGATCTTTTCACTTAAGTAAAAGCAGCAATACCACAGTGTGAAAATACTCTGTTACAAGTAAAAGTCCTGCATTCAAACTTTTAACTAAGTTGAAGTACAAAAGTATTGCCATCAACATTTGCTTAAAAGTACCAAAATTGAAAGGACTCATTATGCAGAATGGTCCATTTCTGAATAATATATGTATTATATTACTGGATGATAATTATTGATGAATTAATGTGTTCATCACTTTAATGTTGCAGCTGACAAATGTGGAGCTCATTTTAATTACTTTATATACTGCTTGGTAGTGAATTTGTCCCCCCCAGGGATCAATAAAGTTTTATCTAAATCTATAATATTACATCATCATTTATTTGTTGATATATTTTGCATTATTAATCTCAATCTGCAAAGTAACAAGTAACTAAAGTTATCAAATAAATGTAGTGGAGTAATAAGTACAATATTTTCCTCTGAAATTTAGCTGAGGAGAAGTACAAAGTATCAGAAAATGGAAATACTGAAGTACAAGTATCTCAAAATTGTACTTAAGTACTTGAGTAAATGTACTTATTTACTTTCCACTACTGTTGTTTTCAAACAGGATCGTTTTACAGACAGCAGGAGATGAGAAAAAGGAAAGTGGCTGCTATTTTACTCCTCCAGCAGAGAACCTCCAGCAGGACAAGGCAGTGGGTCCATCCTCTCAACCAGGCTCAAGAGCAGTAGGGGGATTACTATAACCTTGTGCAGGAATTGGCACTTGACAGCAAACGATACCACAATTACTTCAGGATGAGCGCTGCCTAATTGGAAGAGATGTTGTCCTATGTAGGTCAGGACCTTTGTAAACAAAGGACTACCTACAGAGAGCCCACTGCGGCTAAGCAGAGATTGGCTGTCATATTAAGGTAAATGAAAAAAACACAAGCTTTAGATAATTATTATTTTTCATTTATTCCATACAAGTAAATCTGGGCAATTAAACCCATCAATCAAATGTGTAATAATAAATACATTAAGAATACAAAACAACAAGAATACAGAATAGAATACAAGAATACAAGAGTTAATAACAAATTCATGCATAGGCTAAATATTCATAAGTGGTGTTGCTTGGGATGTTGAAATAGTAAGGGGTGGGATGGGGTGGTGAAAAACCTGGTTGCTATGCCAATTTGAAATTGTGGCCGACAGCTGTGCTTTCAGCTGGCCCTTGTTGGTTTTGACTTGCTTAAACTCTGGCAGTAAACTTAGCATAAACATTTCATCTGGGTCATCGGGTTGAATAGATGTCTTCGGGAATTCAAAGAGGTCTTTGGTAGAGGGGACCTGTCGTTGATTTGATCGCTTCCTTCTTTTGGAGCTGTAGGAGTAGGCCCTCTCTCATCACTCTGCTCTCTAGCCGGTGTTTCCTCCTCACCATTTCCCCTCACCTGCTCTCTCTACTTTCCTCGCCTCTCCTCTCATCCTCATCTTTATCTTCCACTTCCACGTCTCCAGACCTTTTTCCTCCCTCCTTCTCCTGTATCCTCACTACATCTCCCTGGTCAAGGCTGCTTTTAGAACTGAAAATAGACAAACACGCATGTCAGGTGGGAGACTATTTTATACACTTAGCACATTATTGATACTTTATACTTCCACTCTACTACATTTTGTGAGCCAATATAGTACTTTTTTGTCCACTACATTTATTTGACAGCTTTAGCTACTAGTTATTTGCAGATTATCGATTATTATTATTTTATTTTATTAATACAAAATATAAACCAACTAATGAAATATGATATATATAGGTTAAGCTACCCAGCAGTATATAAAGTAATTAAAATGAGCTCCACATTTATCAACTGCAACGTTAAAGTGATGAACACATTAATTCATCAATAATTATCATCCAATAATATAATACATATATATATATATATATATATATATATATATATATATATATATATATATTATTCAGAAATAGACCGTTTTGCATTTTGGTTCTTTAAGTATATTTTGATGCTAATACTTTTGTACTTTTACTTCGTTAAGAGTTTGTATGCAGGACTTTTACTTGTAACAGAGTATTTTCACACTGTGGTATTGCGGCTTTTAATTAAGTAAAAAGATCTTAATACTTCTTCCACTGCTGCATACACTAGAAATGATCCTACCATCTTTCCCTGAGATGTGGCAGCAGAAACCACATGGATTTCAGGTGTCTCCATTCCTTCCTACCACCCCCCTCTGACTCACTGGGCTGCACAGTTTTACGTATTCTGTAGAATGTGTCATGCAGAGATTTCCATTTGTTATTGCATTGCTCAGGATCTGTTAAGAAAAGGAAAAAATAAGATTATCATTTAACAGTAAAGACCATGTAACTAAACCTAGGTCTCTCTTTTGCAGATACATGGCATCAGGGGATTCCATGCATTCAATGGCTTACGATTACCAAATGGGGGTGCAAACAGTGTCAGACTGTATCCTGGACACCACCAGGGCCATTGAAAAGCACATGATGCATCGCTTCCTCCCTCAACCAACTGAAGAAACCTGGGCTATAGTGGCCAGGGGCTTCTGGGAGAAGTGGATTACATTGGAGCGCTTGATGGGAAGCGTATCGCAATCACAGCTCCACCTAGGAGTGGAAGTCTCTTTTTTTAATTATAAAGGGACTTTCTCTGCGCAGGGGGCTGGAGAACAACACCCTCCACGTACCAACATCAACACCCCTGCCTAGGTTCCTTGGGGAGGTGCCACATGTCGTACTGGCTGATGCAGACAGAGCCACATACAACTCCAGGCTGTCAAGGGCTCGCATGACAGTGGAGAAGGCCTTTGGTATGCTGGCGGAGAGATGGAGGATCTTCCTCTGTACAATACACATGTTGGTGGAGAAAGTGGACACAGCGGTTGTGGCAGCCTGCATTTTGCATAACTTTCTCACAAGGCCTGGTGATGCAGAATGCAGGCTGCCGTGGGAGGGTGAAAACCTGCAGTCAGTCAATGACCATCCGAATCGCGGTGGTCAGGAGGCATTCTCTGTGCGGGATAAGTTTGTGCAATATTTTTCCAAGGAATGAACAGGTATCATCTATTTCTCTCTCTTTTGGTCATCTTCTCTTTTTTCATGTCATTCACATCAAATTAAACAGTTTATCAATTGACAACTATGTTTGTGTGAATATAATTTTCCTTAATAACATGTCTAGGAATGTTGTTGAATGCTAATGACGACTAGACTAAAAATATAAAATTACTGTGGTGGCCTTACTACTGTCTCCTAAAGAAACAATTAGTCCAAGCATTAGTTAAATACTTTGTTCAGTAAGGTAAAGATCAGTCTAGTAAAATAGTGATAAATAAATGAGAGAAATATTACTGCTGCTTTAAGGAACTTGAATATATTTCAGACACTTGATATAGCTCAACAGCCAGCAAGCCAAACCCAAACCCTGCTTATCTTCTCCCTGTTGTGGTCTGTCTGACCACTTCAGCTGCTAAACCTTGACTAACAGTTGAGATGACTGACTGGTAACGGCGCCAAACGAATAACTTTATATTGTAAAACATTTGGCTGCATCAGCCTCAAGACTTCAACCTCTCCTTTCTCAGTTTTTCAGCACCTCCTCTGTTTTTTCTCTTGTTGTTTGTACATCCTGCTCCACTCCTTATCAAAATAACACTTTTTAAAACAGAGGTGGGGAAGGGGCGGGGCCCAGGTAAAGTTAGATTGGACCGGACCAAAAGTGATTGACTGGGAGAGAGAGGCTAACAGATGTGATACCCAACCATTCGCCCGAGCCAGTTAGCCACACAGCACTTGGTTATTTTTATTTAAGCAGGGGCTGGGGTTATTTAAAAATATGTAGATTTTGCATTGTGTCTGCCCCAATTGTCAAGCGACTCTCTGGGAAAATTCCTGGTGCTCCTGGTGGCCTTTCCATACTGTATGATACCACCATCTCCACTTTGTAAAACAAGCTAACCTTAGCTAGCTAGCAAGCTCTGTTGAGCATCCTGACAGAAAACACACAAAAATAAATTTTCTCACTAGAAACTTCCAGCTCCCTGGCGATCTCCCTCCAGCCAGCTGCCACCTTATTTAGATTTTTATAGTGAAATGAGGAGGTATCGTAGAGATGACTCCTCATTTCAACTAACTGAATTAGCCGTTCCTCGTCCATGATGATTCAGCAGTTTCACCGCAAGCGACAGAAAATAGAAACAGGGTGTCTGACAAACGCTCATCTCAAAACGGCGCGCCATGCCACTCGTGGCCAGTTAGGACATTCCATTAGAAAACAATGCAATCAAACTGATTTTGTCGCTGACGCTCGCATCACATTCAGTTAGGACATGGTGTTATGTGTCCTAAGATCACTTATCATGACATAACATCGGCACAATAGCTACATCCTACTGCATACCTTGTGGATCACTTTCTCCCATACAGCACCACATCTGCAGCTTCAATCTCTCCTTTAGCTTGGCTCAGCTAATGCAGATGCAAGCCCTTCTGTAGCCAGGCTGCTGTAAAGAGACCTAATCAGGTTGATGTTTTGTGGAAATAATGTCGGAGCAAGGCTGCAGCTGGCTTACACACACCATGGTCTGTGTGTGTGGGTTAAATTTAGGACACATCCTGCCTCTGTAAAAGAGAAGAACAGAGCAGCACAGGCTTATCCATCATTATATAACATTGGGACTCAGAGAGCAGATGACAGCTTCAGCTTGCTTCCGATGAATGACAACAGAGCTGAACGTGCTCTGATTTATTATCTCTGCATTACTGTGTTTAGCAGATTCATGGTGATTTGGTCTTCTTCTTTATTGCTTTTATAAAAAAAATGTCTGCAGTGTTGTGCACTCCTGGTTTTATCCACATTACATTTCAAATTCATTCTGAATAGACGGCGAGAATTTTTGCAGCATTCAGCACTTCACATTAAGTATTTATAATGGCATAATACAAGGCCATGTGAACAGATTGAATCACGTGCAGTGCGTGTTTGCTCGCCCCCTCCCTTACTCTCACACACTCCCTCCCTCTCCTGCACTGCTCTGCCTGACTGCTCCTATCACTCTCGCTCCCGCTTTCTTGCTCCTTGTCTCTTCTCTCACATGCTTTGCTACTCTCTTTTCCTTCTCTCTCTCCCTTGATCTCTCTCTATATCCTTTGCACACTTACATTCTATATATCGGAGAAAGTATGTTGTTCTCTCTCGTCCCCCTTCCTTCAGTCTCCCTTTCTTCCTATCACTCTCATTCTATTGCTTTTGTCTCTCTTTATTTTTCACTCAATCTCTGCACAGTCCTATGCTTACATATTTGTCCCTCTGTGTTTTTCCTCTTTCTCTCTTTTCCCCTCTTCCTCTAAATTAACATACTACTCAGTTATTATTTTGTGCTATTTACGATGATAATGTAAAGCGGTGTGGCAAAGATATTTTTCTTTTTCTTTAAAGAATAAGGCTGCCATTATTACAATTTTTTCCAATTGTCAACAAAAGCTAAAGAAGATGAAAACCAACATTTTAGTATGTCTCTCAATACTATGTTGCTTTCTGTGTCTGTGGTACTCAGTCACAAGCCCATTATTTCCTACTGAACACAATATAAATATTGTAAATATTGATGAAGATGGAAATGCACCACAAATATATTTTTTAAATCATTAAAAAAAGGCACAGAAACTTTCTAAAACAGCTGGGGCCTCATTTACAAAACGTAGGATTCCCTTTATAAATCACAATCAACTCAAAATGTGGTGCACTTTTGTGAGCTTCATGTAACGGCAATAGTTGCCTATAAATAGTCAGTGAAATGCCCCTAATTAATATTCATTCATACGGACTGCATTAAGACAATCATGACAAATGCCAACAGAAAGGATAAAAAAAGAAATTTCACAGTGTGAAATCTAAGGTCTTGTTGGGGAGGTTGAGACAAGAAAAAATGTTGTTTGGTAGACACAGTGTGGGCATTACAAATGCCCTTCGAAGGGCAGCATGGGGTGGACGTGTGAATGCTGCTGGCTCAGAAGGTCGGACTGTGGCCAAAATGAAAAAGAAGTGGTCCGACATAAAAGTGGACCCCAAAAAGCGCATGGGGGGGGGGTGAATCCCTCCTGAGTGGCGTAGTGACGGAGGCAGAGTGGGGGACAGTTAAACCTTAAACCACAGTTACAAAGTGCTTTACAATAGAAACAAAACACATTTTAAACACAGAGATAAAACGAACTAAAAGCCATAAAAAATAAACACATTATAAAACACAATATATGATATATGATAACAATATATGAAACTATGTACTCATATCTGCCTGAACTGAGGCATCGAAAATGGCATCAGTGTAAACGTAATTTGTCATACTGTGCACCTTATTATATATGAGAAAACATTTCATAACATGCAAGTATTGTTTAATAATTACAGAACATACTTGAGGGGTTCTTTTGCAATTACAGATATCTGTTTGTATTTATTATCCTAAATCATGTTGTTTTTTTTTTGATGTGCACTCCAGGAAGTATCAATCGAACAGGTGTATTATTATTATTATATGTATTTTGATTTATTCTACACAATCATATCAGTTTCATCATTTCTCATGTTTTATCCTTCTGCCATCGGAGTCGCAGTTTCTTATTTCTCCAGTTTATGTGCATACGCATGGGTCAGAGTTACCGTGGAAGACCGCACATTCTCCCGTCAAGTTTGTTTTTTTATAAATCCCAAAGTTTGTTTGGAAAGGGGTGTACGCCTTCTTTTGTGTGTACGCAGCGTTTATAAATTCAATTCAATTCAATTCAATTTTATTTATATAGCGCCAAATCACAACAAAAGTCATCTCATGACACTTTACA
>NTHP01000154.1:12937-28648 GCA_003416845.1 Oplegnathus fasciatus
CTACTGAGAGCTAAAGGAATACATGGCTCAATAGAGCTATGACTCTCTGTCAGCCTGGCTACAGTGCTGAAAAGAAACCTGGGGTTGTTCTTATTTTCCTCTATTAATGATGAGTAATAGGCTGCTCTGGCATTACGGAGAGCCTTCCTATACGTTCTAAGACTATCTTGCCAGACTAAACGGGCCTCTTCCAGTTTGGTGGAACGCCATTTACTCTCAAGTTTTCGCGATGTTTGCTTTAATTTGCGGGTTTGGTGGTTATACCATGGAGCTAACCTCTTTTGTTTTATTATCTTCTTTTTAAGGGGGGCAATAGAGTCGAGTGTCATTCGCAGTGAGCCTGCAGCACTATCAACCAGATGATCAATTTGGGACGGACTAAAGTTAGCATAGGAGTCCTCCATTATATTGAGACATGGCATTGAATTAAATGCCGATGGAATCGCTTCTTTAAATTTAGCTACAGCACTATCAGATAGACATCTGCTGTAGGAGTTTTTGGCTACTGGCTTGTAGTCCACTAATAGGAATTCAAATGTTACTAAATAATGATCCGATAAAAGAGGATTCTGTGGAAGGACTATTAAATGTCCAATTTCAATACCATAAGTCAGAACAATGTCGAGGGTGTGGTTAAAACAATGAGTGGGTTTATGTACACTCTGACAGAAGCCAATTGAGTCTAATAATGAGATAAACGCAGTACTAAGGCTATCATTATCAACATCCACATGAATATTAAAATCACCTACGATAATTACTTTATCTGCTTTAAGGACTAAACTTGATAAAAACTCTGAGAATTCATTTAGAAATTCAGAATATGGGCCAGGAGCGCGGCACACTATAACAAATAGAATTGGCTGTAGAGTTTTCCAGGTTGGGTGAGAGAGACTAAGAACAAGGCTTTCGAATGAATTATAATTAAGTTTAGGTTTAGGGTTGATTTCTAGGCTTGAGTCAAAAATGAGGCACCTGGGCACTGTAGTTGTTAGCAAAAGTTACTCAAACAGGAGTAAATTGTGATTCTTCTGGGGATGATTTTCAGCAGTGAATGAATACAAATTTAGACACTATGTGGAATTGACTCAAAATAAACTACAGTGCCCATGTTAATGGTAATGATGGAACATGTCACCTGGTGCAACAGTGTGGCTTATTGATGTTTTCTAACTAGTTTTTGGAGCTCTATGGCACAGAGGAATAAGATATATCAGGCTTTGGTGACACAGGCAATACTCGTTAGTCAGCTCAATTCATTGCTGGTTTTGGTCTTTTCATGGAATTTGTTGACAATAAGAAAAATGTAGAATATTGCCAGCATTACGCTTTAACATTCAGAATATGTCAGCTATTTGTGCTCTTTACAATGTTAATATGTAATTACACATTGTTAAAGTTATGGAACGATTGTGGTCATGCCTAAAACAACAACACTCTCGGATGGAAACGAAAAAAACAGTGGTTAGTGGTGAGGTCTCGTGTTAAAGTCTGATGACCCTTTATGGGCTTTGTTGCTCTATAGTCAACTGACTTCCGCCTTTGTGTCTGTCATAATTACTTTGTCACTTGAGCTTGAACATATGTCGTTTTGGGACATTTGCTTTCACAACTAATTTTGTTGCTCTTCTTGAGGGCACAGTCTCTACAGATATACTGTACATTTGCTCCTTCTGTGAAAATCCCTCCCCCTTTATCTCTCTCCCTCCCGGCCCCCTTTTTAACTAGTATCCAGCAGCCTATAAATGGCTTTGCCTTTACAATGAGATACAACCGTAGACTGCTACATAGGGTATGGGAGTACAGATAACAAGAGAGTGAGATGCTGAGAGTAAGGAGAAAGATGTGTGACTGGAATGACAGGGTGGAGTCCAGGATGATACCCAGGCTGCAGACTTCTGGGGATGAGCAGATGGAGTAGCCGTCCACGATGAGGAGAAGATCTCCAGAGCAGCGCCTTGGGAGCCACAACCATGAGCTCTGTTTTGTGTGCCAGCCTTCAGCCTGCATCCGTGACTGCTAGCCACCAGCTTGCACCCCGGCCTGCTAGCCACCAGCCTGCACTGGTTTGGAATGCACATGAATATGGATGTCGACATCAGGAGAGACAAAATGAATAAAACCAAACAAACAAATCAGGAAACATGGGAAAAAAATGAAAAAGGTTGTTTGTCATTCTTTGCGAAAAGGACAAAACTAATTTGTTAAGAGTTTTCCACAGATTTAGCCACTCCCATAACATTGTTGAACTCACAATGGACAGTTTAAAAAAAGATATAAAAATCGTTTCAGTAGAACAGGAGATATCATCTTTTTTATTCCACACATTCTTCTTCCTTGTTAAAACCTGGCACCCACAATATAATTCATCAGCCGACAGTGCAGTCACAGATTCGGGTGTGTTATGCTAGTAGCGGCTAATGTTGCCTCGAGGCGCTTGCTTCAAGCAGAGATGAGAAGCAGGCTACTAAAGTTTGATAAACGCACTTGGCTCTAACTCCAATCTTTAATTTTCAAACTTGCAATCTTCAGCTCTAACCAACATTGACTTAAGTGACATCACTTGAGGCAATTGATCAGATTTTGTGCAGCTCTCTCTGGAGCCACAATAGGCTTTATACAATTTTTTTACAACTTTTTTCACATACGTAGTAGTACTCCCCTGTCTTGTCCTGTAAACAGACTTTGATGTGTAGAATAGAAAGGAGATCTCCTTTAAGATCCAATATTTTCTGTCGATAATGGTGGTCTGTATTTTCAAAGTCACATGAGTTACTTTTATGTCTTTATTATGCAATTTAAAAAGTTTGAGAGCAAAGCTGTCCACACTCACAAATTTGTGATTAAAAATGTCATCTAAAAGTTTCGTTTGCAAATACAAAAGGACAAAAGACTCCATCAAGGCTACCAGTGCCGATCTGGAGGGCTGGTTGAGATCTGTGGACAACTCTGGGCTCCCTGGAAAATTCAAGGCCTGGGTCTACCAGCACGGGATCCTCCCAAGAATACTCTGGCCCCTGCTCATCTACAAAGTCCCCATGACTGTAGTGGAAGGCTTCGAGCGCAAGGTGAGCAGCTATCTCTGCAGATGGCTGGGCTTACTGCGCAGCATGGGCAGCACTGGGCTGTATGAGAACAGCAACAAGCTCAGGCTCCCATTCAGCTCTGTCAGGGAAGAATTCATTGTGGCGTGGGCATGAGAACACCTGCAGTACACTGGATCAAGGGACACTAAAGTGGCCAGTGCAGGAATCTCTGTAAGAATGGGGAGGAAGTGGAGGGCGGCCAAGGCAGTCCAGCAGGCAGAAGCTGGACTGACTCCAGGATACTGATGATACTGATGATGAAGCCGAAGATCCTTCTTGGGAGTGTGGCGCAGGGCAGGGCAGGACTCAGCAGTTCAACATCGACACTGCCACTGCGCGCTTCAGTGGAGGAAGAGCGAACTAGCAGAACAGTGGCCATGTGACAACAGGGTGCCTGGATGAAATGGGAACAGGTGATGGAGTGGAAGGTCACCTGGCAGGACATGTGGAAGTGAAACCCCCAGAGGGTCAAGTTCCTGATTCGGGGGGTCCACAATGCCCTCCCCAGCCCATCCAACCTGTTCACATGGGGCAAAGTAGTACACCCACATGCCCCTCGAACATATCCTGAGCAGCTGCTCCAAGGCACTGGGCGAGGGGCGCTATCGCTGGAGACAGGACCAGGTTCTCAAGTCCATTGCTGAGGCAATCAGCAAGGGGATCAGTGACAGCAGATGCCCCCACACTACAGCCAAGAGGATCATGTTTGGTAAAGAGGTTGGTTTGCTTTCCACGGCACGAGACTGGGTGATGATAGTTGACCTGGAGAGGCAGCTGAGAGTTCCACCATATATCACCCAGTCCTCATTGAGACCAGATATCATCTTGGTCTCTGAGGCCAAAAGATAGCTCATCCTGCTGAAGCTCATTGTGCCCTGGGAGGAGAGGATGGAGAAGGCGCAGGAGAGGAAGAGGGAGAAATACCAGGAGCTGGTGGAGGACTGCCGCAGGAATGGGTGGAGGACCAGGTGTATGCCAGTGGAGGTGGGCAGTCAGGGGTTTGCAAGTCTTTCCCTCAGCAAGGCCTATGGAACCTTGGGCATTACGGGACCAAGCAGAGGAAGGGCCATAAGCAACAACATGGAGGCGGCAGAGAAAGCATCTAGATGGCTCTGGCTGAATAGGGGTGACCAGTGGGGTCAGTAGTATGCCACTTGGACACAGGCCGAGGCCTGATCAACCTCAGTCGGGTCGCCTGGGCGAGGCTGTCTGTTGCAAGACCCGAAACACCTAATGACTCCAGAATACAACACTGATGATGTGTCCAAGTATGTGCAGCGCATGTATGTTAAACTGAACTGTTTGCAAATACAAAAGTTTAGAACCATTAGATAGATTTTAACAAAGGCTACCTGAGGAGATATTGCCAACACTTCAGCTGTCCTCAGCATGGTGAGAAAATGCTAGATCATGTTTACACTCCTTTACAGGATGGATATAAGGCCCTCCCTCACCCCCATTCAGCAAATTAGATCATGCCTCAGTTCTGCTTCTGCCTTCCTATAGGCAGAAACTCAAACAGGACAACAGGACAACAGCATTAACACATACAGATGCAGTCTACATCAGCAAATGCATTGATGATGTTGTACCAAGGATTACTGTATGGACATTCCCAAATCAGAAGCTCTGGGTTAACAGGGAAACTGTTAACAGTTTCCCTGTTAACTGGTCACTGTTAACTTAAAGCACGGACCAACGCCTATAACTCAGGTGATTTGGAGGAGTACAGAAAGTCCAGGTACGCGCTGTGGAGAGCTATCAGCATTTGGGACAAAGTGGAGTCTAACTACGAGGGCTCCTACACCAGAAACATGTGGGCTGGACTTAAAACCATCACTGACTACAAAAGGAAAACCAGAAGTGCTGCGGTAATGTCTGCATCTCTCCCAGATGAACTGAACATCTTCTATGCACCGGCAACTACCCAGCTGAGGAGGTAAAAGGTAAAAGGCTCAGGACCCCTGCCGATTAGTCTTATCCAGGGCAGATGTATGCAGATCCTTCAAATGGATTAATCCACGCAAAGTGCCTGTACCGGATGGCATCAATGGCTACATTTACATGGAGCCTAATATTCCGATTATAATCGGTTTAAGAGCCCAAACAGAAAAAAAATGCTCCATATAAACACCTCAGTCAGAATAAACAGTCTCAAACCAATTGAAATTTGAATTGGTTGCACAGGGGTAGTTTAAACCTTTTCATAAACCAATCAAAATAAAAATTGTACCATGTAAACAATTAGCCTGATTACTTTCTGGCTGCATCCTTTCTGCACATGCCCTACGTCATGACAAATGCGTGGGGATGTACGTTTCTCCACATACGTACGTAATGCACGATTTACGTTATCAACGTAAACTGTTGCTTGATTAAGAGCAGCACAATAACGGCAGGTACTGCGCTGATCAAATGTGTTTGACAACACGTGTTTCGGGCTGGTGCTGAAAGGTAGCCGTTGAGGAAGACAAATGCATGATGTATTCATCACTTTTGGCCATATCACACAGCTGTTCCGATTAAATGCGTCACGCATGTAAACACCAGACCGTATTAGAGCACATCCCATGTAACCTGTCGACCCGAAATCTTCAATAAGAATTATTTCAATCAGAAAAAAATGACAAAAAAGTGGGCATGTAACCGCAGCTAGTGGCCGAGCTCTTAAGGTGTGTGCAGATCAGCTGGCAGATGTCTTCACAGACATTTTCAACATGTCACTGCTCCAGTCTGTAATCCCCACAGGCTTCAAAGAGACCACCATTGTCCCTGTCCCCAAAATCCCAAAACCCTCTGTCTGAAGGAGTACCGCCCAATAGCACTCACCTCCACCATCACGAAGTGCTTTGAGCAGTTAGTCAAAACCGTCATCACCTCCTCCCTCCCTGACTCACTGGACCCACTTCAGTTTGCCTACAGGCCAAATAGGTCAACTGATTAGCCCTGACATCTTGGTGCCAGGACAACGACCTCAATCTCAACGGGAGTAAAACAAAGGAGCTGATGTGAGGTCCCTGTTGTATTTCAAGGAATTATTATTCGGCCCCGAGCAGCGACCGCTACTAGACATGCTCGAAAACTCACGAAACTTGGCACACACGTCAGAAGTGGCGAAAATGGCAATTTGATATGGGTCTGGGATTCAGGCATGTTAAGGGGGCTCTAGAGCGCCCCCCTACAAACTAAAACCAGCCGCTTAGTTTCAACTAAATGGCTGAAAGTTGGTAGGCACATGACTCATGTCCAGACAAACAAAAAAGCCTCCTGCACCCATGCCCTAAACCCACCAAGAGGTTGGCCATTTTGAATTTAGTGGGCATTTTTGGCGATTTACAGGCTCCAAACTTTAACAAACTCCTCATAGAGACTTAATTGCGTCAACTTTAAATTTGGTCAGTGCAATATAAAGACCTTTGCGATACAAAGTTGTGCTATCTGTTTGTTTCCTGTGACTGGCACTGACGTGACGTGGCGGCCATTTTGTGCATTTCACAATGAAACATCAAGTTCCCAGGTACATTGTCCAATCTGCCCCAAACTTCACGTTTGTTAAGAGTCACGGCCTGAAGACATCTACATGCCAATATTCAGTCATAGTTATAGGAAATTACATGTTTTACACTTTGATCCACTCTTCCTAGAGGGTTAACCATATCCACCTCAAATGTGGTCAGTAAAGCCTTAAGATGTTGATGATGCTCTATTGTGAATATTGTTTGTGAATAGTTTCGTTGGAACGCTGTTTCCATGGCGATGCATTATTTGCCAAGAAACAGGAAACTGTTTTTGAGGGGCTAGGGATGCTTGAAAACTCGCTAAACTTGGCATGGATATCAGAAGGGAAGTCAGCCATTTTGAATTTAATTTCAAATTTCAGTGGATTTTTGGCCATTTACAGGGGTCATACTCTAACAAACCCCTCCTAGAGAATTCATCACATCAACTTAAACAGCAATCAAAATTTTGCCATGACACATCAAGTTGCCGTAACTAAAATGTACATTTATCAAATATGTTGTCAAACATGTTAAGTTTGGGGCAGATTCGACAGAGTCCCGGCCTGAACACATCTACTTGCCAATATTAAGTTATAGTCATTGTGCCACCTACTGACAACAGGAAGTAAGGCTTATGTGACAATCATCGGATTTACATGAAATTTACATGGTGTAGTCTACATGTTATCCAGCAACATGACATATAATTAGTGTGTCTTCTCTAGCGCCACACAGGGGACACAGGAAGTGACATTTATCACGTTTCACCTAGATGTACGAAATTTGGTGGGCACATGTAACATCCCAAGACTTAAAAAAAAGTCTCCTGGTTCCATGACCTAAACCCAACAGGAAGTCAGCCATTTTGAATTGAATGTAAGATTTTGGTGTATTTATTGCCTTTAGGGGGGTCATACTTTAACAAACTCCCCCTAGAGAATTCATCAGATCAAGTTGAATTTTGGGCAGTGGAATCTGAGGACCTTCGCGATGAAAAGTTGTGCTAATCAGTGTATATCGTTGAATGGCATGGACGTGGCGAGGCGTCAAATTTCCTTGTTTCGCCACGAAACCATTTACAGGCTCCACACTTTAACAAACTCCTCCTACAGAATTAATCAGATCAATTTCAAATCTTGGCAGTGCAATCTAAAGACCTTCACGATGAAAAGTTGTGCTAATCGTGGTAGATCGTTGAACAGCGTGGGCGTGGCAAGGCGTCGAATTTCCATGTTTCGCTATGAAACCATTTACAGGCTTCATACATTAACAAACTCCTCCTACAGAATTAATCAGATCAACTTTAATTTTGGGCAATGCAATCTAAAGACCTTCACGATGAAAAGTTGTGCTAATCGTGGTAGATCGTTGAACGGCGTGGGTGTGGCGGCGCGTGAAATTTGATGTTTCACCATGAAACAGGAAGCTGTTTTTGAGGGGCTAAGGATGGTGTTAAAGTCATGAAATCTGGTACACACACAGAAGTGGTAAACCTTTTGATTTGATGCCGGCCTTTGGGTTGGGGGTGGCAAATTGGCTTGATAGCGCCCCCTGCAAAATTTCAATGAAGTAGCCCTTGCCGTACGTTTCACCTACATGCACAAAATTTGGCAGACATATGTAACATCTCAAGACTTAAAAAAAGTCTCTTGGTGCCATGACCTACACCCAAAAAGAAGTCGGCCATTTTGAATTTAATGCCAGATTTTTGTGTATTTATTGTCATTTGGAGGGGTCATACTTTAACGAACTCCTCCTAGAGAATTCATCAGATCAACTTCAATTTTGTGCAGTGCCATCTAAAGACCTTTGCAATGAACGGTTGTGCTAATCTTTGTAGATCGTCAAACGGTGTGGCCGTGGCGTGGCAGTCATTATGCGTGTTTTGCCATGAAACATCAAGTTGTGGTAATTCAAATATACGTTGTCCAATCTGCCCCAAACTTCACAAGTTTGATAAGAGTCCCAGCCTGAAGACATCTACATGCCAATATTCAGTCAAAGTCATAGCACCACGTACTGACAACAGAAAGTCAGCCTTATTTGACAAAGATGATCTGATTTACATGAAATTTACATGATGAGGTCTACAAATGATATCCCGCAACATGATGTATAATTATTGTCTGTTCTCTAGCACTGCACAGTGGACATGGGAACTGACATTTATCTCGTTCAAGCAGTGTCCAACGGTCACTAAAATTCAAAGTCATGTCGACCGGCCTCCTGTGAGGACACCGCGGCTGCCGCTATCCCCGACGTGTGCAAGGCTGCTAGGGCCCATTCATCGCTGCTTGCAACTTTAATTAGGGCCCGAGCAGCGGCCGCTGCGAGATCCCTATTGTATTGCAAGGAGTTATTATTAGGGCCCGAGCAGCGACCGCTGCGAGGTCCCTATTGTATTGCAAGGAGTTATTATTATTATTATTATTAGGGCCCGAGCAGCGACCGCTGTGAGGTCCCTATTGTATTGCAAAGAGTTATTATTAGGGCCCGAGCAGCAACCGCTGCGAGGTCCCTATTGTACTGCAAGGAGTTATTGTTATTATTATTATTATTGTTATTAGGGCCCGAGCACGAAAGTGCCAGGGACCGTTGGGCACTGAAAGTGCGAGGAACCTATTGTTTTTGTGGAGATTATTATTATTATTATTATTATTATTATTATTTTTCTGCCGCCGGAAAGGCATTTTTGAGGGGCTTAAAATGCTGGAAAAGTCCCCAAATTTGGCACACACAAAAAATCATAAAGTTCTGCAGTGACTGGGCTCGGGCGGGGCCGGTGGGCTCGATTGTGCCCCCAAACGTACGCCATGGTTGGGATAAAGGTCCTTGGATCTTCACGAAATTTGGTTGGATTGTTGCTCTCGTCTTGAAGAATATATTACATTTTTTCGAGATTTTTTCGGCGGACAGGAAGTCAGCCATTTTGGATTTCGTGCCGTCATTTTCATTTAACGAACACAAGTTTGAGGACTAGAATGCACAAAAGCTCACAAACCTTTGCACCCATGTTCGAACCACTAAGTACTTCAATTGATATCACAATTGCGCTTGGGCGTGGCATGTTGGCTCTATAGCGCCCCCTAATTACTTATAGCATTTTTGAGGTACTAGGTGTGCTTGAAAGCTTATGAAACTTTGCATATACATCAGAGGTGGCGAAATTTAATTTCTGATATGGGTCTTGGGCATGGGTGTGGTAAAATAGCTCGAGGGCACTGCCCAGAAAATTTCAACAAAGGAGCCCTCGCCGTACGTTTCACCTAGATGTACAAAATTTGGTGGGCACATGTAACATCCCAAGACTTAAAAAAAAGTCTCTTGGTGCCATGAGCTAAACCCAACAGGAAGTCGGCCATTTTGAATTCAATGTCAAATTTTGGTGTATTTTTGGCCAT
This sequence comes from Oplegnathus fasciatus, assembly GCA_003416845.1. Taxonomy (NCBI): domain Eukaryota; kingdom Metazoa; phylum Chordata; class Actinopteri; order Centrarchiformes; family Oplegnathidae; genus Oplegnathus; species Oplegnathus fasciatus. The sequence continues at coordinate 22,925 of NTHP01000154.1, forward strand.
TTACAGGGGTCATAGTTTAACGAACTCCTCGAGAATTCATCAGATCAACTTGAATTTTGAGTAGTTCCATCTGAAGACCTTCGCAATGAAAAGTTGTGCTATTCGTTGTAGATCGCTGAACGGCATGGGCGTGGCGAGGCGTCAAATGTCCATGTTTCGCCACAAAACCATTTGCAGGATCTATACTTTAACGAACTCCTCCTAGAGAATTAATCAGATCAACTTAAATTTTGGGTAGTGGAATCTGAAGACCTTCACGATGAAAAGTTGTGCTCATCATTGTAGATCGTTGAACGGCGTGGGCGTGGCGAGGCGACCATTTTGCATGTTTCGCCATGAAACATCAAGTTGTTGTAATTCGAAGATACATTGTCCAATCTGCCCCAAACTTCACGTGTGATAAGACTCCCGGCCTGCACACATGTACATGCCAATATTCAGTCACAGTCATAGCGCCACCTACTGACAACAGGAAATGACATGTTTTAGACTTTGATGTACTCCTCCTAGCAGGGTGACCAGATCTACCTCAAATGTGGTCAGAAAAGCCTTAACACGTTGATGAAGCTCTATTATGAAGATTGTGAGTTGTCATCAAACAATGTTACCGTGGCGGTGTGGCGAATTTCGATGTCTCGCCATGGAACTACAAGCTGTTGTAACTCGGCTGTACACGGTCAAATCTACCCCAAATTTCACATGCTGGACAAGAGTCCAGGCCTGAAGACATCGACATGCCAAAATTTAGTCATAGTCATAGCGCCACCTACTGGCGACAGGAAGTTACAAGCACTATATTATAATGTACTACTCAAATTTTGTCAGTAAAACCTTAAGACCTTGGTGATGCTTTATGGTGAAGATTGTGAGTTTTCATTGAATGCTGTTGTCATGGCAACGCATTATTCGCTATGAAACAGGAAGTTGTTTTTGAGGGGCTAATGATACTCAAAAATGCACCAAACTTGGCACAAACATCACAAGCGGTAAAAGTAGATATCTGATATGGTTTTCAGAATTGGGTGTGGCAAATTGGCTCGATAGCGCCCCCTACAAAATTTCAACGAAGTAGCCCTCGGACTACGTTTCACCTAGATGTACGAAATTCGGTGGTAACATGTAACATCCCAAGACTTAAAAAAAAATCTCTTGGTGTCATTAGCTAAACCCAACAGGAAGTCAGCAATTTTGAATCAAATGTCAAATTTTGGCGTATTTTTGGCCATTTACAGGGGTCATACTTTAACGAACTCCTCCCAGAGAATTCATCAGATCAACTTGAATTTTGGGCAGTGGAATTTGAAGACCTTCATGATGAAAAGTTGTGCTATTCGTTGTAGATCGTTGAACGGCGTGGGTGTGGTGAGGCGTCAAATTTCCATGTTTCGCCACAAAACCATTTAGAGGCTCCATACTTTTACGAACTCCTCCTACAGAATTAATCAGATCAACCTGAAATCTTGACAGTGCATTCTTAAGACCTTCACAATGAAAAGTTGTGCTAATTGTTGTAGATCGTTGAACGGCGTGGGCGTGGCGAGGTGTTGGATTTCCTTGTTTTGCTGCAAAACCATTTACAGGCTCCATACTTTAACAAACTCCTCCCACGGAATTGATCAGATCAACTTCAAATTTTGGCAGTGCAATCTAACGACCTTCATTATGAAAAGTTGTGCTAATCGTGGTAGATCGTTGAACGTCGCGGGCGTGGCTGTGTGCGAAATTTGATGTTTCACCATGAAACTGGAAGCTGTTTTAAAGGGGCTAAGGCTGGTGTTAAAGTCATGAAATTTGGCACACACTTCAGAGGTTGTGAAACTTTTGATTTGATGTCAGTCTTTGGGTTGGGTGTGGCAAATTGGCTCCATAGCGCCCCCTACAATATTTAAAAGAAGTAGCCCNNAGGCACATGTAACATCCCAAGACTTGAAAAAAAGTCTCCTGGTTCCATGACCTAAACCCAACAGGAAGTCAGCCATTTTGAATTGAATGTAAGATTTTGGTGTATTTATTGCCTTTAGGGGGGTCATACTTTAACAAACTCCCCCTAGAGAATTCATCAGATCAACTTCAATTTTGTGCAGTGCAATCTGAAGACCTTTGGGATGAAAAGTTGTGCTAATCTTTGTAGATTGTAAAACGGTGTGGCTGTGGCGTGGCGGCCATTTTGAGAGTTTTGCCAAGACACATCAAGTTGTTGTAATTCAAATGTACATTGTCCAAGCTGCCCCAAACTTCACAAGTTTGATAAAAGTCCCAGTCTGAAGACATCTATATGCCAATGTTCAGTCAAAGTCATAGCGCCACCTACTGACAACAGAAAGTCAGCCTTATTTGACAAAGTTCATCCGATTTACATGAAATTTACATGGTGTGGTCTACAAATGATATCCAGCAACATGACATAATTATTGTCTATTCTTTAGCGCTGCACAGTGGACACGGAAACTGACATTTATCTCGTTTAGGCAGTGTCCAACGGTCACGAAAATTCAAAGCCATGTCGACCGGCCTCCTGTGAGGACACCATGGCTGCCGCTCCCCTCGACCCGTTCAATGCTGCTTGCAGTTTTAATTATTATTATTTTTTTATTTTTTATTTTTAGTAATTGAGCGCATTTTTGAGGGGCAAGGCATGCTCCAAAACACATGAAACTTGGAGTGCACATCAGAAGTGACGAAAATTGTGATCTGATATGGGTCTCACGCTTGGCTGTGGGAAATTGGCTTGACAGCGCCCCCTAGAGAATTAATCAGATCAACTTCAAATTTGGCCAGTGCAATTTTAAGACCTTTGTGATGAAAAGCTGTGCTAATCGTTGTAGATTGTTGAACCACTTGGGCGTGGCGAGGCGACCATTTTGCGCATTTCGCTATGAAACATCAAGTTGTTGTAATTCGAAGGTACAGTGTCCAATCTGCCCCAAACATCACATGTTTGATAAGACCCCCAGCCTGCACACATCTACATGCCAATATTCAGTCATAGTCATAGCGCCACCTGCTGACAACATGAAATTACATGTTTAGACTTTGATGTCCTCCTCCTAGAAGGGTGACCAGATCTACTTCAAATGTGGTCAGAAAAGCCTTAACACCTTGATGATGCTTTATGGTGAAGATTGTGAGTTTTCATCCAATGGTGTTACCGTGGCGGCACGGTGAATTTCGATGTCTCGCCATGAAACTACAAGCTGTTGTAACTCGGCTGTACATGGTCAAATCTACCCCAAATTTCACATGCTGGACAAGAGTCCAGGCCTGAAGACATCGACATGCCAAAATTGAGTCATAGTCATAGCGGCACTTACTGGCGACAGGAAGTTGCAGGCGCTATATTATAACGTACTACTCCTAGCAGCTTACTCATATCCACTTCAAATTTTGTCAGTAAAACCTTAAGACCTTGGTGATGCTTTATNTGCTTTATTGTGACGATTGTGAGTTTTCATTGAAAGCTGTTGCCATGGCGATGCATGATTCGCCATGAAACAGGAAGTTGTTTTTGAGGGGCTAATGATGCTCAAAAACACACGAAACTTGGCACACACATCACAAGCGATAAAAATAGATATCTGATATGGTTCTCAGAATTGGGTGTGGCAAATTGGCTCCATAGCGCCCCCTACAAAATTTCAACTAAGTAGCCCTCGCCGTACGATTTTTCTAGATATACAAAATGTGGTAGCGCCACACAGGGGACACAGGAAGTGACATTTATCACGTTTCACCTAGATGTATGAAATTTGGTGGGCACATGTAACATCCCAAGATTTAAAAAGAAGTCTCTTGGTGCCATGAGCTAAACCCAACAGGAAGTCGGCCATTTTGAATTCAATGTCAAATTTTGGTGTATTTTTGGCCATTTATAGGGGTCATACTTTAACGAACTCCTCCTAGAAAATTTATCAGATCAACTTGAATTTTGGGCAGTGGAATCTGAAGACAAAGTCAAAGTCATAGCGCCACCTACTAACAGCAGGAAGTCAGACTTATGTGACAAAGATCATCCGATTTACATGAAATTTACTAGGTGTGGTCTACAAATGATATCCAGCAACATGACATATAATTATTGTCTGTTCTCTTGCGCCGCACAGTGGACAGGGCAACTGACATTTATCTCATTCAGGCAGTGTCCAACGGTCACGAAAATTCAAGGCCATGTCAACCGGCCTCCTGTCAGGACACTGCCCGTTCAACGCTGCTTGCAGCTTTAATTATTATTATTTTTGATTTTTTAATTTTTAGTCATTGAGCGCATTTTTGAGGGTCAAGGGATGCTCCAAAACGCACAAAACTTGGCATCATCAGAAGTGGCGAAAATTGTGATCTGATATGGGTCTCATGCTTGGTTGTGGGAAATTGGCTCGACAGTGCCCCCTACAGTCCAAAACCATCCGTTTAGTTTGACCTACATGGCTGAAATTTGGTAGGCGTATGTATCATCTCCAGACGTACAAAAAAGCCTCTTGCAGCCATGCCCTAAACCCAACAGGAAGTCGGCCATTTTGNATGAAACAGGAAGTTGTTTTTGAGGGGCTAATGATGCTCAAAAACACACGAAACTTGGCACACACATCACAAGCGATAAAAATAGATATCTGATATGGTTCTCAGAATTGGGTGTGGCAAATTGGCTCCATAGCGCCCCCTACAAAATTTCAACTAAGTAGCCCTCGCCGTACGATTTTTCTAGATATACAAAATGTGGTAGCGCCACACAGGGGACACAGGAAGTGACATTTATCACGTTTCACCTAGATGTATGAAATTTGGTGGGCACATGTAACATCCCAAGATTTAAAAAGAAGTCTCTTGGTGCCATGAGCTAAACCCAACAGGAAGTCGGCCATTTTGAATTCAATGTCAAATTTTGGTGTATTTTTGGCCATTTATAGGGGTCATACTTTAACGAACTCCTCCTAGAAAATTTATCAGATCAACTTGAATTTTGGGCAGTGGAATCTGAAGACAAAGTCAAAGTCATAGCGCCACCTACTAACAGCAGGAAGTCAGACTTATGTGACAAAGATCATCCGATTTACATGAAATTTACTAGGTGTGGTCTACAAATGATATCCAGCAACATGACATATAATTATTGTCTGTTCTCTTGCGCCGCACAGTGGACAGGGCAACTGACATTTATCTCATTCAGGCAGTGTCCAACGGTCACGAAAATTCAAGGCCATGTCAACCGGCCTCCTGTCAGGACACTGCCCGTTCAACGCTGCTTGCAGCTTTAATTATTATTATTTTTGATTTTTTAATTTTTAGTCATTGAGCGCATTTTTGAGGGTCAAGGGATGCTCCAAAACGCACAAAACTTGGCATCATCAGAAGTGGCGAAAATTGTGATCTGATATGGGTCTCATGCTTGGTTGTGGGAAATTGGCTCGACAGTGCCCCCTACAGTCCAAAACCATCCGTTTAGTTTGACCTACATGGCTGAAATTTGGTAGGCGTATGTATCATCTCCAGACGTACAAAAAAGCCTCTTGCAGCCATGCCCTAAACCCAACAGGAAGTCGGCCATTTTGAATGTTGTGGTCATTTTTGGCGATTTACATGTTCCATACTTTAACGAACTCCTAGAGAATTCATCAGCTCAATTTCAAATTTGGCCAGTGCAATCTTAAGACCTTCGTGATGAAAAGTTGTGCTAATTGTTGTAGATCGTTGAACGGCACGGGCGTGGCGAGGCGTCAAATTTCCATGTTT
>NTHP01000154.1:28878-45571 GCA_003416845.1 Oplegnathus fasciatus
GCCACAAAACCATTTACAGGCTCCATACTTTAACAAACTCCTCCTACAGAATTAATCAGATCAACTTCAAATCTTGGCAGTGCAATCTAAAGACCTTCACGATGAAAAGTTGTGCTAATCGCGGTAGATCGTTGAACGGCGTGGACGTGGCGTGGCGGCCATTTTAAGCGTTTTGCCATGAAACATGAAGTTGTTGTAATTCAAATATACATTGTCCAATCTGCCCCAAACTTCACATGTTTGATAAGAGTCCCGGCCTGATGACATCTACATGCCAATATTCAGTCAAAGTCATAGCACTACCTACTGTCAACAGGAAGTCAGCCTTATGTGAGAAAGAGCATCCGATTTATGTGAAATTTACATGGCGTGGTCCACACGTGATATTCAGCAACATGACGTATAATTAGTGTGTGTTCCCTAGTGCCACATAGTGGACACGGGAAGTGACATTTATCTCATTCAGGCAGTGTCCAACACTCACATAAATTCAAAGCCATGTTGACCGGCCTCCTGTGAGGACACTGCGGCTGCCTCTCCCCCCGATGTGCGCAAGGCTGCGAGGGCCCATTCAATGCTGCTTGCAGCTTTAATTTTTTTTAGCGTTAGGGTTAGTTGTGCTAATCGTGGTAGATCGTTGAACGTTGCGGGCTTGGCGGTGTGTGAAATTTGATGTTTTGCCATGAAACAGGAAGCTGTTTTTGAGGGGCTAAGGATGGTGTTAAAGTCATGAAGTTTGGCACACACATCAGAGGTGGTAAAGCTTCTGATTTGATGTCAGTCTTTGGGTTGGGTGTGGCAAATTGGCTCGATAGCGCCCCCTACAAAATTTAAACGAAGTAGCCCCAGTTGTATGTTTCACCTAGATGTATGAAATTTGGTAGGGACATGTAACATCCCAAGACTTAAAAAAAAGTCTCATGGTGCCATTAGCAAAATCCAACAGGAAGTCGGCCATTTTGAATTTAATATCAAATTTTGGTGTGTTTTTTATACTTTCATACTTTAACAAACTCCTAGAGAATTCATCAGATCAACTTCAATTTTCGGCAGTGCAATCTAAAGAGCTTCACAATGAAAACTTGTGTCTAGGAGGAGTTTGTTAAAGTATGACCACTCTAAATTGTAGTGAATACACCAAAATTTGATATTACATTCAAAATGGCCAACTTCCTGTTGGGTTTAGCTCATGGCACCATGAGAGTTTTTTTAAGTCTTGATGTGTTACATGTGCCTCCCAAATTTTGTGCATGTAGGTGAAACATACGGCGAGGCTACACATTGAAATTTTGCAGGGGGTGCTGTTGAGTCAATTTGCCACACCCAATCCAAAGACTGGCATGAAATCAAAAATTTTTACCACTTCTGATGTGTGTGCCAAATTTCTTGAGTTTAAGAGCTTCCCTAGCTCCTCAAAAATAGCTTCCAGTTTCATGGCGAAACATCAAAATTCGTGCGCTGCCACGCCCACGCTGTTCGGCGATCTACCTTGATTAGCACAACTTTTCTGAGAGATGATAAGAGAGAAATATGCTCTAGTGTGGTTTCAACGCATGTGTTTCTAACATAACAAAAGTTAGAAAATTCATACCTGTGGCATCTCTGCTACCGCATCTCCAGCACATCCAAGTGGGGGCTGTAAAGATGTTATCACCCTGTCACGTTCTGAGAGAGACAGCCGACTCAAGCCGAGTTGCAATGTGGGCTCGAGAATGCTGAAAATGCCCAAGGGCTCCACGGTGCTCCACACGAGAGAGTGAAAGAGACATATCAGCTGGCTAAACTGCAACCTAGGACCGAGTGCATGCGAGAATGCCCTAGAGCGGCCCACACAAGAAACAGCACTGTTTCTCCTGGCCATCTAGACCACCAGGTGAAACTTTACTTTTCTTGTGATAGTGGGGTTGATGGTGTAGATTACTAAAAGTAATTAAGAAGTGATATGTCATAAGTAGGATTTGTTTTGAGTTGTTTAAAGTATTTCACTTGTGCTTCCCAACAACCTTTCAGCTGCTGAACAGTGCTTAAGGTGATTTCACTGGTCAGTGTTAAAGTTTCAGCCACTTAGTGGTTTCACTACATCTTACATACATCTTGCCAAGATATTAATTCACTGCGTCATCTGGCATAGCATTGTTGCATGGCATTGTTCATCACTGTATTCACTGTATTTATTCATGGCTGTAGTTGTGTGTGTATTGTTAGTAATTTAATAAACCTTTCATTTATGAAAAAAAACAACTTGTTTATGTGGTTTGTGTGTATGAAGTATTGTGGTCTCTGTTCACGAGTCAAGAACTCTATAGCAACCTTTATATTGAGTCTAAATTAATTAATTGGCTATCATTTTCACTTTTTCAAGGGTGATGCCCTGAGGTAAACTTAATGCAAGTTAAATTCTGTTATTTAGTATAAATATTTATTATTTTCTGATAGCTGAAGTTGAGTCTAATCACTCTGCTTCACCTTTTGTACTGATTATTATTTATCATGACATATTTTGGTATCCTTTAAGGCATTCTTGCGTCAATTTACAAATCAAAATTCTTTGTAGTTTTTTTAAACAATGAGTCTTTCATTTCAGACAGTGGCAATCGTCGATTTTGTTGGCTGAAAGCTATCTATCTAACGTTAGCACAAAACTAATGTCTGAGTTGATTGACTTTTCAATGTTTCAAGCTGATTTATTTCAAAACAAAAATGCTGTAAAGAGGTCTAGTTGATGGCTACATAGATTATATTGTGCTAAAAGACTGAGGCTGAAGCCATGTGCCTTCAAAGCATTAAATAATTTAATATTGGCATATAATTAATTATGAAATATATTTCTACATCCTCATACAGTACTTTTCATCTCTCTCTCTTTTTTAAAAACGCATTCCTGTGTGTAAAATTTTAATTTAAAAGATAAATGGGCCTACCAATCACAACATGACAGAGTGGCACCATACAAATGTAATAAAAGTAACAGTAACAGTATAAAGTACCAACAAAATTAAAATAAATAAGCCTGTGTAGACAAAATATTGTATTGACAAAATTGTGCAAAACTCCTGAAATACAAATCTCTGACAGAAAATGTGCTACAGTAAAATGCCACAGAAGCCCAAGATACATTTGTTAATAACAACCATCCTGGACATTATAAATAATTGAATTTGCCTGTTCTTGTGTAGGCTTGAAAGCGCTTGAAAGCGCTTCAATAAAGTTTTTAAATATTTTCTAAACGAAAGTGTGCTTTTCTCATCAGACAGTTGGTTTGAACAAAGGTCGTGGCACCCCAGGCCTCCTCCTGGACATGCCCTTGGTTGATGGATAAGACAAGATAAAATGTTAAGATAGAACTTTGTTAATCCCAAAGGAAATTCTTGTGTCAGAGATTGCTCAAAAATTACAACAACATTAGAATTAACAAGACACAATAACGTAATAAATGTATAGTGTATAAGGAGTAAATGCTAATAATAGAATAACAATAAAAAATAAGATAAATTAGTAAAATAAGTAAACTAAGATAGAAAATAATAATGCACATGGTATTGACCAGTGATATTGGCAATGATATTAAAAAAAGTGATAAAAAGTAATATTGCACATGATATTGAAAAATTAATACAGCACATGACGTTGAAAAGTGATATTACACATGATATTGAACAAGTAATACTGCACATAATATTAAGGATATTAGGTGTTTCACATCCCTGCCTCTGCTTATTGTGTCCTTGCACAATTTGCAGATGACTTTAGTTGTATCAGTTGGGCTGATTATAAAGTGCTCCCAGATAGCACTGGTTGTTTTGCGATTTTGTTTGCTGGAGGTGCTGCAGAGTCCATTGCTAGCTTCACAAATCACTTGTTGCTGTCACCTGAAATTGTTGCTGTCTGTTTAAATAACCATGAAATACTTGATTGGTTTTAGTGGATGCTAAGTCAAAATTCCTTGAAATCTATGACTGATACATACAGCATGTTACAACTTAAACGGATGAATATTGACTGAAATACGAAGTAATACGAGGTTGTTCTTTTTCAATATTTTGACTGTGTTTTTTAAATGGAGGAAATTAACACATACAGCTAAAAACTACAGGTTCTAAGCTTCATTTTGATGTATAGGTTGCGGGGATTTGAGAGAAATCCAGCTGCCACACCAGGCTTTTGTGTCACTGGCTCCCACACACGACCCTTCCTTCTCCTCGACCTCCTCCTCGATGCAAGAGTTTCCCTGAGTGATAGCTAGGAATGGTCAGCTCTCTGCCTGCTCAGTGGGGGCGACTGCAGAATATAGCAATCACTTTTCAATAATGTGTCGTAAATAAAATGACTAGTTAATGAAATCAAAGTCTTATGTTGCAAACAGGATGGGCATTTTTGTCTTGTGGCCATCCACAATGATATGAATCGATTTTAAGAAACATAATAGCTGACGTGTCAATCATGGCTTTTCCCCCCCAAATAATAACAAGCAACTTTGGGTAGAAGAAATATCTGTTTCCATCACATCATTTGTGCTTTCCTGAATAACGGATTCGGATTTGGGTACATCCCTACTGGGCATACAGTGGGCATACTGTGGCACATGGGCACATTGCTTCAGTGTCCCCATGGGCATGCTCTGTGGGTCTTTAATAAATCACAAAGTTAGTTTGGTCCTACTTTGTGCAATATACACTTGCCACAACAAAATGGACCCACAACATTACTATTAATGTATATGCTGAATAAATGCACTTGTTGAAAGTAGCAGGAATAATCTAAAAGTCATATGTTTCTGTACAACATTTATTTTACAGTTTTATTTATATTTACAAGCAAGAGACACCAGGTTAGAAGAAAAGCCAATTCATTAACAGCATCTCTTTTTAAAACAATATCACAGTTATTCTTATTAATTTAAAGATCTTGCTGTGAGCAATGTTCATGTTGTTTTTATTCTTGCAATGTAGGCGTGGGAATCACAGACATACTCACAATCGCGATATTTTGATATTTGATATTTTGCCCACAATAACGATTATATCACTATACAGGCAATTCCTAATCCTAATACATCACAATATCTGTGCAAGACCTCTTCTTCCACCCTTATGTTCCATCCATGCCCCCTCTCTGTCTATCAAGGTAAACAAACACCTAATAATTACATGAATTAATATAGTTATTTTTCAGTGACAGTAATAACTATTAGTACTAGCTAGGTTAGCACACCCACAGCCTAACTGCACCTGTGTGTTACCAGCACAGACTGCCCCTTTAAGGAGGGTGGCCTTGTGGGTAACCTGTATATATGACATAGTCTAGCAGGTTTATCATGGGAGGTGAGCCCCTCCAGGTGTGTGAGAGAAGTACCAGCACGGTGCTGCAGCCACAGAAAAGTACATGCTATTAGTAAAGTATCCATAAAGTATCTGGATAAGCTCAGGCTGCAGCATCATAGCTACTGAAAGGCCGTGTGTTGTGGTCTCTGCCACAGAAGAAAAATAAAAAGTCCCCATTCATGCAACCTTACTACGGCAGAGGTCTCCTAACTATGGTTCGGAGCCGCGGATCTGGAAAGGCAACATATGCAATCACAGAGTCAGGCTTTGGTAGAGTAACAAACGCATTGCGCAGTAACAAACACGTTGCGCAGCAACAACGACTGCGTATGTATTGATGAAATGGATCAGGTGATTGATTGTTTTGTTCTCTTTTGTGATTTCTTTTTCGCTGTGGGAGCAAAACTTTACCAGCAGAAACATGGTAGTAGAAACTTAAGTGTTTAAAGACTTTTGACTTGTATGCAGACGGCGGCTCCACCATCTTCTTATCCGCGGTCTCCGCATGCTGTGTGTTTGCCTCTTCTTGCTAATGAAACCAGTTGATAGCTTTTCTCATTGTGATCGGCGCCCTCTCTAGGAGACATGAAGTAATGACAGTCTGGTGAGGTAATGACAATGGGGAAAATGTGGGAAAATCTCAGGCTGCAGCGTTTGTAAATTAAATTAAAAAACATTGGTACTTGATAGGAGTGTATTGATTATACATCACGTGAATAAAGGTAACAATATATCGTCATATTGATTGTTTGTCCCACTCCTATTGCAAGGAGTGAATGTAATCCATTGTGTTGGGTGATAGCAGAAATCTGAGAATTTATCAGCAACTGAAAGTTGTAATGTTGTGGTGTTAATCTCTTTTCATTTGCTTTGTCCCTCTCTTTCAGAGGTCCAATGGGTCTGATGGGTAGCCCCAAGCCTGGCATGCAACAAGGAGGCCATGGAGGAGGAGGGATGGGAGAAATAGGAGGGGGAGGAATGGGAGGAATAGGAGAAGGAGTGGGCGGAGGCGGAACAGGAGTAGACGTGGGCACTAGTGGAGGAATAGGGTCCAGGGCTGGTGAGCCCTACCGCCTGGCCACTCACGAGAGTCCAACTTCTCCCCGACATATGCAGTCAAGCCAGGGGCCTGGCACAGGACAGGGCCCAGGGTCTGGCCACGGGATGGGTCATGGTTCAGCTGGGTCCAGCATGGGAGACCAAGGAGGTCAAAGTCCAGGTTTGCAAGCCTCGCATCGACACTTACAAGTTGACTTCAGTGGTTCGGGTGGCTCCAGGACAGGCCGGTCTCCCTCTGTGTCTCCTGACTGCGGTGTCACACCCACCTCACCCTACTCGGTGCCGCAGATTGCACCATTGCCGAGCAGCAAACTGTGCCCAGTGTGCACCACCACAGAGCTGTCCAACCCGCTGGCTGTACCCAACTACAACACCTGCACCCAGTGTAAGGCCACCGTCTGTAACCAGTGCGGATTCAACCCCAACCCGCACCTCACTGAGGTAGGTCAGGTTTGACAAGGAGATGTATTTATAAGTGTTTAAGTTTATCTATGTGTGAGTGTGCATGTGCGGGATGGTTTACCATTTTTCTTTTTTCTCATGACTGTCCTTACTTTGCCACTGTGAATTTGTGCGACAAGGGAGGATTATTGTAGTTTTCTGGCTGCATAAATGGAATCAATCAAACAATGCTGATTTATAGTGAGGGACTAAGCGTTTGGGTATGAATACAATTCAATCCGGTGGGTGGACAGAAGTCATTTTTGATAAATGTTTCAGGTTTAGATGATAAACAAGACACACACAACTAAAGCTTGAGGCAGGAAATAGATCCAACAGAGACAGGTAAAAGAGTTCGCTGGCCTGTTGCTGGAGTCAGCAAGGGAGGAGAACAATAAATGTTTTTGCTTTTGCAGTAGCTACTTTCATTTTTTATGCCAATAATGCGTCTTTGACTTGAATGAGATTGAACTGAAGTGAGTGAATGAAGTGAAAGAATCAGTGCAGAAAAAGTGATGGAAGAGAGAGATGGTTTAATGCGAGGGAGATAAATGAGGTCAGGAAGAGAAAGAAAGAGAGAGAAAGGGCAGAGAGAGAGAGAGCATAAAAGCTGGGTGAAAACCGGTTCATACAAATCTCTTACCAATATGATAATGGTAAGGTTTAACTGTGTAAATTTATGTCTGTAATTTAAAGAGTAAATAATTGAAGAAATAGAATGCATGAATGAGCCAAGGACTGAGAGCAAGAAAAGAAGCTGTGTGTGTTGTGTATGTATGACTTTGTGTGTATTTGTAATGAACAGTGAGTGTAAGGGCTCAGTAAGTGGCAGTAATTCCTTCTTGAGGTGCTGACAGAATCTCCATCAATGTGCTGAGGCAAGACACATGGGTCGTGACAGTGTGTGTGTGTGTTTGTGTGAGCTAATTGTTCTAAGGTTTGATGTGAAGACAGGAAGCAAACACTAATGCACTAATTATTACGACTGTACACTTCCGGCAAAATGGCGACCTGACCGCACGTTATTTTGAGACCTCAGTTTGCTTGTCCCCCAAAGTTTAGAAACTAGTCCTTCTTTTTACCAAAAAACTTGTTTTATAGATATTTCTGTGCAAAGATTAAACTCCGACTTTTTATTTAACGTTACTCTTGCCACTGTTTGTAATGCCGAAACCTAACCAGATGAAGATTACTGCTGTTACAGCACTGTTCTCACACAACTACTGTGGTAATGGAAACTTCATCCTTGAGGGCATGCTGTGCCCTACCCGATACCCCCACCAAAATCCCAGTCCCACTCAAGAAATCCAAAGATGAAGCGGAGGTATCTAATGCCACCATACTTGCCGCCATCAATAACCTCTCTGCTATCCTACAAAAGCTTAATGTGCAACTGAAGAAAAATACTGTCATGATTGCAGAAGTGGCCAAAAGTGTGGAGTTCAATGTCAAAGAAATCAAAGACTGTAAGTCCAAAACTCTTACTCTGGAAAAAGAGGTTACAAAAATCAGGTCAGGGAATGCCAGTCTGAGAGAAAGAGTCCTGGACCTTGAGCGTTATAAACGCAGCTGGAATTTGAAACTGCACGGGCTCAAGGAGTAAGAAAATGACAACACAGGTGAGAAGGTGTCACAGATTCAGGTCAAGATTGCTCCACAATGGTCCGACAAGATCGACAGCATTGTTGATTCAGTCCATCAGCTGGGCAAACTAGAGGAAGGCAGGCATCGCCATGTCGTGATGCAGTTCACCATAAGGCTCTTCAGAGATGAGCTCTGGCGTGTGACCAAGGGCTCTGCAACGTGCAAGGAGCTGAATGTAAGCTTTGCAGAGCACATCTTACCGGCTGACAGGGAGGCAAGAGCAGCAGTGTGGCCACAGATCAAGTAAGCCAGAGAATCAGGTCAGCGAGCATATTTCAGAGGACTGGCTGGCTACATAAATGGAAAAAGAATCGTGGTCCCCTAATTACCTATTCATCTAAGTTCATAACTCAAGTCACTTTAGTCACCAAATATTTGGAACTTTCTTTTCATTTCTAACAAGGACATTTCATTTGACTGCCTACAATGGGGACATTGCCTTATGTTCATATTCTAAAGCAACTTTTTTCCTTCTAACAAACCTTGAGTTATCATTTTTAAGTGGTCAAGTGTTCTTTAATGTTCTCTGTTAAATCAGATTTTTGTTTAATTTCACTTAATGCAAGGGGCCTTAGAGACAGTATTAAACGAAAGGCAATTTTTCTTTTCTGCAAAGCAAGAAACCACACTGTGTTTTGCTACAAGAGAGTCATTCTAATGAAACACATGAAAAGTTCTGGACCAACCAATGGGGTGATAAGATTTTATTTTGTCATGGAACCAATCGGTCTGCAGATACTGCAATTCTATTCAACAATTTCCCTGGGAAAATAATTCCAAAAAAAGTATGGATGGACACTGAATCCTATGTGTTCTGTCAGTTGAGCACTCCTTTATTATTTTAGGAAATAATATAAATGATATTGATAATATAAATCAGAATAAGAGCTTACTTTCCCGAAATCAATAATCTTATTAAGGATCTGAAACCTAAATACCAAACTGATAATATTGTGCTAGGAGGTGACTTCACTATGGTGCATAATGAGAGGTTGGACCGCTCACCCACCAAGTTTCATAACCATCACTATAATCGTCATCTAGTCAAGTTTTGTAGTAGTCACAATCTGACTGACCCAAGGCACATTATGCATCCTAACTTAAGAACATTGTCTTAAGCCAGATGGTTCAAGTAGGTCTAGGATTGATTTTTGGTTCATTTCTAACGATATAAAAGAATTTGTTGCTGACTGTTCTATATCTGCCGCTCCCTTATCCAACCACTGTTTTATTAGTTTAACTCTGAAACCTACTAATACGTTCAAGCGAAATAAGGGTTACTGGAAGTGTAATGCCAGCCTGTTACATTCTAAGGTCTACTGTCAGGGGGTTAGAGACATTATTACTGAAGTTTCTTCTTACTTCTCCAAATGGGAATTTTTAAAATTTAGAATAAGAAACATTTCCATATCCTTTAGTAAACAACCGGAACAATCCACCCAGCTAGAAGACGCCAATTTGAATAGAGAGACAAGTCTATGCTGCAATAAACCCACAATTACTGAGGCTGACAAAAGGAAATTGCTCACACAACAAACCAAATTGGATGATATTTACACAAGGAAAGCAAAGGGGCTTACATTAGATCTAAAGCAAAATGGATCGTAGAAGGAGAGAGAAATTCTTCATATTTCTCTAGATTAGAGAAAACCTGCCAGGAATATGGAACATTGATCATCAATGACAATGAATGCTCTGACCCAAAGAGAATAGCCAATGAAACTTATTCCTTTTATAGTAATTTATATTCTTCTAATTTCTCACTCGATGCAACAAAAATCTTCTTTAACAAAATAAGAAGACTTTAATCGTCAAATAAATGAGGATTTCAGAAATGACTGTGAGGCACAGATCTCATGTATGGATCTAGAGAAAGCATTGCAGTGTTTGACTCCTGGTCGCTTTCCTATTTTTGGGAACATATCAAAGTACTTTTATTTGAAACACTAAAGGAAACTTTATCACTTCCACAGACTATGAGGCAAGGTCTAATAGTTCTTTTTCCCAAACTGGGTAAAGATCCCAAAATATTGGATAATTGGTGACCAGTAATGCTCCTCAATAATGATTACAAACTGCTTACACACATATTCTCAAATAGTCTCAAAGAAGGGCTTTCTCAAATAATAAGTGACACCCAATAAGGATTTATGAGAGGTAGATCAATACACAACAATGTATGTCTAGTCCTAGACTTGCTTGAATATAATGATTATATAAATGATGATAGCTTTATTCTTTTCCTTGATTTTTATAAAGCTTTTGACATGATAGAACACCCTTTTATTTTCATGGCACTGGAACTCTGTGGCTTTGGAGAGAATTTCAGGAACATAATCAGATGTTTTTATCATGACACTAAAAGCTCAAGTTCTTTATTAGGTGGCACTTCACCGTGTTTTACAATTAACAGAGGTATAAAACAGGGCTGTCCAATTTCACCATCAGTCTTCTTAGTTGCAGCGGAAATGCTCTCAATCCTTATCAAAAATTCAGATATTGAGCAATTAAATAACTTTGAGAACCAAACAGTTGTAAGTCAGCTGGCAGTAAAAATTTGAATTTATGGGAAAAAATGAATGAATGCAAATCAAGGTTAGACAGGTGATTAAATAGAGATCTTTCTCTTTTTGGTCACATTTATATAACTAAGATGGAAAGTCTTTCAAGGTGCATTTATCGAGCTTATTCTCTTTCCATATCTAACAAAGCCGTAAAGGCCATCAACAAGTTAAACTTTGACTACATTTGGAAAAGAAAACCTCATTATGTAAAGAAAGCTACCATGGTAAAATATGAAGATGGTGGTCTATAGACTCTGACTGTATAAATGGAACCTTAAAGATTAAATGGTTAAGATCCTTTCTTGTAAATGACAAGAAAGGATGAGCAACAGCTTTTGGTATTGTGCTCCCAGGGAAATTTTCAAAAAGATTGGTGGTATTGGTTTTCTTTTACATTGTGACTTTCTGGTTCAAAAATTACCTGTAAAACTATCCGCATTCCATTCACAAGTGCTGTTATATTGGAAACTATTGTATAAATATAATTCCACACCCCACAATGTTCCCATCTGGAATCGCAGGTTCATTCTTTTTAGAAACAGGTCTTTATTTTTCAATGACTGGATGGAGAAAAATATTTGGTCCATCACCCATTCATTAGATGAATCTGGCAATATCTTACCATTTGAGGGGTTCTGCATAAAATTTAATTTTCAGTGCAACCGTAAACAATATGATAAATTTATTAAAAGTATACCTACTTCTTTTATTTTGATGGCTAAAAATGCACTACATCATATGGTTATCCCCCCATCCCCCTTCACTGATGATTGACAGACATGATTTCTCAAGTAAGATTCCTCCAAACAAAGTGATCCATAGTGTCTTTACAAATATCTTATTCCCTATGCAATTCAGGAGAAACTCAGCTTCTCATACTTTTTGTCAGCCTACCTTAAAGAAATTACGCATTAACTTCTTAAATTTACATTTACCTCCAAAAGCAAAAGAACTTCATTTCAAAGTCTTTAATGATGTATATCCTTCAGGAGAGCTCCTTAGACAATTGTTCAACTTTGATCAAAACAGCTGTATATTCTGTGATGAAGAAATAGAAACTATAGATTACTTATTTTTCTTCGGTCTTTATAGCAGTACTTTCTGGTGTAATATGTATGATTGGCTAGAATCCAAAATCCGTTTTCTCTCCCATTTTACAAGAAATGACATTACATTTGGAATCATATTGGAGGATAAGAAAACTGAATTTCTATTAAATACTCTATTTATTTTCAGTAATTTTTTTATTCTCAAATGTAAATGTACTAAGACACAACCCTTATTGATTGTTTTTATGAAAGAACTAGCACTGTACTGCAAATCATTGAATTATATGGAAAAGAAAACTGCAAAAAAAACTGCTAAACATTATTGATGCCTTAGAATTATTAGAAGAGAACCTTTAGCCATTGTATTCTATTTACATTTTTTTCATTCTTTTTTAAAATTTTTAAATTAATTTTTTTTTTTTAATGCTGAGCAATAGTAAATGACTAATGCTATTAAAATAATAACACTGATATGCTGTACTGGCAATAAGAAGTCTCTTTTGTATTTTATTTCAATCAGTGGTATTTTGCAGATTCATACATTTTGAAAAGGATAAAAAAATATATCAATTACATCTTATAATCAATCTTACACAGTAAATCTGTAAGTTCAGTATCAGTGATTATTATTTATCAATTACCTCACTTCCTATGTAAACAAAGAATTGACCTAGAGTAAATACAATAGTGGACCAAATGCTAGGAACACCTTATAGCATTCAATTCAACAACACAACAAACTGCTCTCTCCAAAATAACAATATAGTTGAATCCACACATCATTATAAGCTTCATAAAGGTAGGTAAAGGTAGGCTGTTTTATTGGATTGTACTGGAAGTAATTAAGTATATCTACTAAACTGCCAACTCTGTTTATTGTAAATCAGTCTCCCTTTAAGACTGATTTATTTCTATTTCTTTTTTATTTAAAAGTACTTTGTGGAGTTTTTAACTGGTTATCTCAATTTAATACTCATGCCGCTGACCTACATATGCAAACGAGACCAACAGCAAGAAGACTGGCTATTTCTATTTTTTAGTTTCTAGTAGTTATTCTTAATGCCTGCCACGGATCCAATTTTTCCGCGAAATCAGATGTGGCACGCAGGTAGGAAGAACCTACTTTTCATTTTCCCAGGCAAAGTTTGGCAGTGAGTGGTACGTTAGAATCAGAATCAGAATCAGAATCAGCTTTATTGGCCAAGTATGTGTACATACAAGGAATCTGACTTTTTTGTTGCTCTCACAGAAATAGACATACATACAGCTTAAAACAAGGACCACAAGCTCGACATTTAAACATAAACATTAAACTACTATGTGCAGATATAAATATATATAAAAAAATAATATATATACATATATATATATATATATATATATATATATATATATATATATATACAATAACAAATGTAGACAGTAAGGCAATGGTGCGGAGTGCAAAGGATGCTGAAATAAATATGGTTACTGTAACAGGTTGCTTTATATACATGAGGTAGGTGGATATGACAGTATACACAGTATATACAGCACACAGTATGCATTGATTTGTTTGAGTGATGATATTTACATGTAAAAACAGTGTGTATTTAAACAAGTACAATATATAATTTACAGGTGCAGTTGATGTTTGTGTTACAGGGTTATTGCACAGGGATCGTTCCTGACACTCTGTGACTGGTGTTAACTGTTCATCAGAGTGACAGCCTGTGGAAAGAAACTGTTCATGTGTCTGGTTGTTTTGGCATGCAGTGCTCTGTAGCGCCTACCAAAGGGGAGAAGTTGTAAAAGGTTATGTCCATGGTGGGATGGATCTGCAGTGATGTTAGCCAGCTAAAAGGAAGTCGGATTTTATTTTTGACGTAATATTTTGTGGTTATGGCTGACACTGGGACAGGATCAGCAAATTTTGAATAAAAATTTATTTGAAATGGTTAAAAACCGATCCTGAATTGGCCCTCTTCCTCCTAAACAGGTCTGTAATATGTCTATTTTATGAAATACATTGCGAGACATGGTTTACGGTCCTTGGAAGTATAACGTTAGGTCACGGTGGACATTACTGTAATACAATTGGCTTATAACGCACCATTTTATGTTTTATGGCCTTGCTACCGAGCTATATCTTGCTGTTGGCTTATTATTATGAAGACAGCGTTTCCCATACATAGGCTCTACTTGGGCGGCCTGCCCAGGTAATGTTAGATAAAATCCATAATCCAGTTTTCACAGTGGCTGGTGGCCCGCGGCAGCAACAGTAAGTTTGCTGATCCGACGGGGCATCGGGGCGGTCTGCTAGAGCCACAAAGGTCTGTCTCTGGAGCTGCAGCATGCTGTCCTCCCGGCGAAATGGGGAGTGAGTCGGAGGGAGCCTGTAACCTAATGTTAGGTGTATGAATAGTACTAAAACAAAGTTTACGTTGTTTCCCCATCGTCATATTACAGCTATTAACCTTACATAGCCACAAATAGATACATGACCTCATCGCTATGCATCCTGCAAACAGCTGTGTTTAAAAAAGAAAAATAGATGAAACACAAGATGAAAGTTCCGTGTAGTTGCTTTAAAGTTGTAATCTAGAAGATTTTCATTTCATTGTCTTTCACAGCACCTATGGCAATAATCGATAATTGCAGGTGTGTTTTTGAACCTCACTTCATTTAATCTTTATTTAATCAGGCAGTCTCATTGAGATTAAGATCTCTTTTCCTTCAGTTTCAGTTACCTCGTCTGTAGTCATCGACCTTTTCTTTGTTTGTTCAGCCATAATAACTGTAATCACAACGTTAGCAGACAGCGGAAAAAACAGTACACCACTTCACACGCAGGTGAGTTGAAGAGCAAGTCTGTTGCGTTAAAAGCCTTGTTAAAAGCCTAACTGTGCGCCGCTTGTGATTTTTCTGGGAAAGTCGCTCCCGACATGGGGGTCATAAAACTGCAAATGCAAGGGCTTTCATCAGTGGGCCATGGGCTCAGTCACCACTGTGTTGCATCATTCAGCGATAGATGGTGACTTTTATTTAAATGAAAATCTTCAAGATTATATATTCAACCGTCTAGACACCAATAGAATTTTAGAATGTTGCTGCATTTCACTGAGAACTCTCACTTAAATGAGCATTTTCCTACTCAATCCAAACAAACAGCTCTATCTCAAAAACAGAAAGAAATTGACAATCACAACGTGTAGTGTCTGTGGCAACACGTGAGAAAAAAATAGCTGAATTTATATGTGGAAATGTCACCACAACCCAGTTAGTCCTCCCAACTGATGGTGGTGCACTGCCCGCTGGGAAACAGCGTCTGTCTACAGCAGGGAGAGCCGGGTAGGTCCTGCTGTTTAGTGACCATGATTATGTGATTTCGAGCAAAAAACTTTCCACAATGCACGGTGGGTCAGGATCTCTCTCACAACACAATCTCACAGCTTCCATAAGATTATAATAAATATGGGAACGCTTAGTCGGCAGAGCCATTTTTAGATCTACAAGTGTAAATCAGGTGGAAACCAGTGGAAAAAAATCCAAGACGTCACGATGTGTATTTCCGGTTCATTGGTGACAACTTAAAGTATCTACAATGCAAAGCTCATGACTTTATTTTCCATTTTTGATATGCTAAAAATAATTTTAAAATGACAGGCACTTTTGGGCACTATACTGAAATATAGAACGCGCTATGGGGTCTAGAGGGTTAATAAAGAAAAGAAAAAAGAAATAAAGAGAAAAATGAATTCATTCCTACACAGGCATCATATTTAAGACCAAGCTTTGATCTCTGCTCAGGAACACATGCATGTACACGTGTTCCTGTGTGTGTGTGTATGTGTGTACGAGAGAGGGAGTGTGAGAGACAGATTGTGCTTTGGAGTGTTGTTTATGAAGCAGCGATGATGTGAAGATGTATTGAAGAGATTTCCGCTGACACCGACTTACTTGCATAAAAAGGTTTATTGCAAAAAGCACAGCATCAAAACAGCAGATACCACATATTTCCCCCCTTCGAGACTACACAGAGTCTCGAAAAACAAAAAGTAAAACATATATCAATGCAATTGTGACAGAAATAACAATTCCTCCTGGACATGTTTCCCACAACATAACCTTAGCAATACAACAACATTATGGAGTGTGAGAGCGAAAAACCAGTCTGGCAACTTCCTTTCCTGAAATATCCATCAAACAATCTAGACCGGAAAATTCTCTCACGGCCCCTCTGCCTCAGGCGGCCACACATAGTACTCCAAACCAACCGTCTACATCAGTCNTTCCGATGGACTCTGTTCCTGTGTGTTTCCGGTGTTCCTGATCCTGCCTATATCTATCAGTAAGCCATTCGCTTAAATAAATACCTTTGTTGGCATCAGCTCTGCCTCCCTGCAGTCTGCATTTGGGTCCACCCTGCATCTACCTTAACAATCTGAGGTCTCCATATATTTATGAGTGTGATCTCCAGGCATCACAACTCCAACCCATCTCAATATCATAGCCTTCGCATAGCCTTCGCAAAGGTCAACAGCAGCGTACAAAAGCAAAACATTACACTCAGTGATAAAAGAACTGCTACTAGAATCTGAACTAACACCGCTCCCAACGGTCCTAATTTCTCTTG
>NTHP01000154.1:59959-74131 GCA_003416845.1 Oplegnathus fasciatus
TATATATATATATATATGTTGTGTATTTTTCTGTACTTGTATCTTGTACAGCACTTTGTAACAATGTTTTAAAATGTGCAATATAAATAAAGTTTACTTATCTATCTATATATATATATATATATATATATATATATATATATACACACACACACACACACACACCGTATACTGTATATTCCTTGTAAATATAATGCATAGTATGGAGGGGGCTACAATTGCATTTCATTGTGCAATGCTGCATTGTATAACAACATATTAAAAATAAAAAAACCTTGAACATGCTTGAGGATTCACATGCACACTGGTGACACAATACTCATTTCAGCCAATGGTTTCACACTATTCCACTAATCTACAGGTTGTGGAACACGCCAAGAAACATGGCAATGTAACACAGGACTCAAACAAACAACTCTGAGACGATGAGGTTGAATCAAAAACGGTCTTTACTGAAGTCAGGGTTCGGTACACAGGAGATCAGTTAAAGTACAAGCAGACAAATCCATTAGGGAGCAGACAAAAGGTGAGGTCAGAAGAAACTAGCAATATCAAAAAACCAGGAACACTAAACACTAAGAAAGGATGGTGGAACGCTTGACACAAGGTACAAAGACGATCTGGCACCGGGAGAAGGGAACACACAGACTAAATACATGGGTGAGTAACACTAATGAGGGCAGGTGAAACTAATCAGGGCAGGGCAGGTAATCACACTGGCGGTAAACAAGGGCAGGAAGTGAAGTGTCTGAAACAAGAGGAGAGGTAAGTATAGAAAATAAAACAGGAAATGTGCATAACTAAACTGGAAGCAGACAAAGACAAGACTAGTGCAGAGGACGAGACTTTAAATTATCATCAGGCGCAAATGTAATCCATCTTAATCAGATTTAGACACAATTCCCTGTGCGCATGTTAATGGCAGCTAGAAAGTAGGTCAAGAAAGGTCAAAAAACAGTTCTCCATCTTGTCCCTCATCTTACATTGGGAGTTTTAAACAGACATATAGTTTGTTTTGTATGATTCCTTATCCCCCGACGATCCTCATCTTGAGGCAGCCCCAGGGCTAAACAGCTAATGACTGTTCACAGAGTGCTGGAGACACAGAGCTAACATGCTGGGCAACAACAAAACAGTGGAAGCTGCGTTTTTAGCTAATCCCATCCACAAGGCCTGAGGCAAGCGTTCAACCAAATTCCCATTGCTGGTGTTTAAAGCACTTTTTATAAGGGCAACATCCATTATTCCAGGTGAGATGTCTACCTGTGATGGGTATCTGCTGAGTATGTTAGATTATATTACATATTATATTAGATTACATTTATTTAGCTGATGCTTTTATCCAAAGTGACTTACAATAAGTGCATTCAACCATGTGGATACAAACCAAAAACTGCAATAATCATACATGTACATTAACTTCAAATAACATCAAATAAGCTGAACTGCTTTTAATGCTCCAAGTGCTAAATTTAGTATCAAATATGATAGAGAGGTTTTTGTTTGTTTGTTTGTTTTGGGGTTTTTTTATGGGCCAAAGTGCAGTCTGAGCAGATGAGTTTTCAGTCTGCGACAGAAAATGTGTAGAGTTTCTGCTGACCTGATGTCAATGGGGAGCTTATTCCACCAGTCTGGGGCCAGGACGGTAAACAGACTTGAGGCTGAGTGCACACTGGTTCACATTGCTGGCAATGATTGAAACCCAGTGTGAGGGACCGAGTTGGCAGGCATGAGGAGTCACAGGTGGATTTCCAAAAAGAGGGTTTTATTCACCCAGAAATGAAAGAAACAGTTCATAAAATATCCAACAAAGTTTTGGCTTTGAATTAAACTCAAGTTAGTTTAGTCCATTCAGTTCTTTTGGCTTATGTAAAGTTATCACAACATAACGAAGATGAGACGAGAACAAGAAGTGAGGGTAACACAAAGACAGACACTGCCAGCTAAACTACAAATAAAACAAAACAGGACAGTCAGCAGGACATCAGTTTAAACATTTTAACTAAAACAAAAGTACCAAAAAACTATCTAACTAATCTGTAAATTGGAAATCTCAATCACAGGGGGCCCTATGATTGGTACAATCTGATTGGCCACTTCCTGTATTTAACAACTCTGCTTAAGGGGGTTCATCTTTTGCTCAGGCCTGACAAGATGTCCCTCCAGCAGCGACCAGCTACATATTATTATTATATTATTATTAATTAAACACATTAAAGATATTTAAAGTATTATATTTGAAGATTTTCATTTAAATAAATGTCTATCGCTGAATGATGCAACACAACGGTGATTGTGCCTATGGCCCACTGATGAAAGCCTGCAGCATTTGCAGTATTACGATCCAGGTGTCAGGAGCAACTTTCCCGGAAAAATCACAAGCAGCACACAATTAGGCTTTTAACAAGGCTTTTAACACAACAGATTCGCTCTTCAACTCACCTGTGTGTGAAGCGGCGTGCTGTTTTTTACGGTCTCTGCTAGCGTTGTGAGTAAACGGTTACTATAGCCGAACAAACAAAGAAAATGTTGATGACTACAGATGAGGAAACTTGAAACTGAAACTGAAGTGAGGTTCAAAAACACACCTGCAATTATTGATTATCGCCATAGGTGTTGTGAAAGACAACAAAATGAAAATCTTCGAGATTATGACTTTAAGATAAACTTAAGTCTGACAAAGTGCTGACTATACAGAAGTTATCTACATGTACGAACAACAAATAGAATCTAACTGCCAAAAATACTTAACATACTATGAGTACGATATACAAACCAAAAGCTGTGTCATCTATCTGTTGCAATGTGGATGTGATGTGCATAAGTTCAAAAGGTCATCAAACTAAATTAGAAGAAAATAACTATTAAGTGTGAACTATACAGAAAACTAAAGTGAGTGCAGGAGGGTTACCGACATCAGTTTTGTGGCTACAGGTGTGGCCATCACACCCAGCCAACACACACTATAGATTTATACACACATATAGAATGTGTGTGACGCCTCTTCCTGTGACGGCCATCGTGATTTCCGTGAAGTCGATAGCTGCTATTTACTCTGTCTCCCTCCTTGTTTGTTTTCAGAAGACCATATTCATCCCAGCAAAATTTGTATATGTTCTTTATTTCCTATTATTATTTATTAACTCAATAAACATAAACCTAACTCATACAATAGGTACACATGAGATGCCATCTGTGACAATAATGACACCTGTGTGATGCAATTTACTGTTTGATGTTATGGGTCCATATTACTTTAGAGGAGAAACGACATAATTACACGAAGTTTAAAGTGCAGCTGTGTGCACTCATTCTTCATTTTCAGGCATTTTCAGCAATATTGGACCAACAATGAATGAACAATAGCTCTATTTGTCCACAGTATGGCCAATTTTTAGGGTGCCAAAAATCTAGCAGAACTTAAAATAAAGCCACTAGTCTGCATGTCTCATCTGCCAGGAAGTCTCATTTTCCCATCAAAAGTAAAAAGAGCACAGAGCCAAAACAACAAACAATATGTTGCTGTCGGAATACTTAATGACTCCTTTCTATCATTTACACACAGGCTTCCTGACAGCCTGAGGACAAGGGGCTCTGTGCATTTGGATGAAGGGAGTGGACTCTCATCAGTTCTGGGAGAGTTTTAACAAAAAAAAAGGACTAAATATTTCATACACTTAATTCTGCAGCAGTCACCCCATTCTGCATTGGAAACAATCTCTCAAGACCAGATCATGGAGTGGAGGAGACAGAGAGAGCAGGCAGCTGGATGGCAGTTATTGCAGCACTGAGGATGTGGTTGTCATCAAATTCATTGTCATTTTGCTAGTTCATATAGAGCTTAGAAAGGTAGAAAAGTGTTTTCAGCTGGTTTGGCTTAGCAGCTCAGAAAAATGTTTCAGTACATTTGTAATGTGTGAAAGTATGGATGTGACATTAGAAGATTTTTTAAACCTGCAATTACTGATTCTTATCTATCTATCTATCTAGGTATCTGTTTTTACACTTACACTACACTGGCTGGTGTAATGATGTGACAGTGACAGTGATCCTACAGCACCGTTCTCCTGACCTAGAATCATTTGCCATAAACTGTAAACCTTTCTACCCACACAGTGTGCTCATGAGGTTCTCCTGTCTCTTCTGACATGATCAGGAGTTTGAGAGGTTCGCCTCAGTTTAATCTCTGTTAAATCAACTCTCTGAGCCAAGAGTTCACATCGTCAACATGGCAACCTTTAATTGCAGTTGGGGAACACACAGCTGATTGAGATTAGTGCATTTTGACACACACACACACACACACACACACACACACACACACACTTTATATATTCCACCTGTTTCATACATTTCAGGCTTTATTTAACCTTATTAGCCAGCAATTCAGTTTAACATCAGCCTTTCAGAGGCCTGCATTCACACCACAATTTCTTCAGAAATTGCCTTCTCTAGTTACCATTATTATTATTATTATTACGCTGCTTTTTTGGTACTTAACTAGTTCACATTTTTCAGTGTAGTTTTCCCTCTCTAAAAATCTCACTGTTCAAATGTTAACGCTGTGTCATTAAATACAAAAATGCACTGAAGGCAGTCCCTGAACGCCCCTCATCCACCGTATCATTGGCCATTAAGCAGTGTACACATGAACATTGCAATGTCACTTGTTTGGCATCAAACTTAGGATTTCATTAGTTATTATGGTTTTGCATTCTTTTCTTTTTGCATTTTTTGCACAGGTTTATTCAATTCAATTCAATTTTTTTGTTTATAAACATACAAAACAAAATGAAAATGTGCTTAGGGCCTGTGAATTTCCCCCCATGAAATCCAAACACACCAACCCAACTAGTAGTACCCACAAACCAACCACGACGTACCCAACCACACCCTAAGTTACAAAAACAAAACAAACACAGAAAACAAAAACAAACAGAAAAAGCTATATATATATATATATATATATATATATATAAAATAAATAAAATTGAAAAATAAATAAAATTGTATTAGTAAACAAATAAATAAAAAAGGGATAAGGGAAAGGGAAAAAGAAACAGGGGGAGCTCAGCTGTCCTCAGGGTCAGAGTCATATTTTTGTCCAGTAGTCTAGTGGCCTGTAACAGGACCACAACATATGCATGAGGTTAGCGGGTGAGTGTTTGCACCTATTACCGTTACTATAAAGATCATCAATGTTCTTTATGCCTCTGCTAAACCAAATATGGAATGTACAGTCTGTCAATGAAGGTCCAAACATATGATCATTAAAGACTGGAGCATGAGTAGATGACCTGTGCAGACTACAGTGTTTTCTGAACTGGGCCCAGATTTTTACTGACTGCGTAACTACTGAATGTTTACTAAAGGTGACGGCCAGTGGCAATTGAGAGCATATAACAGAATGCAATGAGAAGATACGTGCAGATAACTATTCCATACGAGCCCAAATAGATTCATCATCTGGATTATACGACCAATATAGAATTTTCTGAATATTACATGCCCAGTAGTATTGTTTGAAGTTATTTTTTGGGAGCTGTAATACTGCCTTCCTAATACGGGTGGGCCCGTTACTCCATATGAATGAAGAAATTCATATTCAATTCAGAAACTTTTTCTTAAGGAGGACTGGAATGTGCTAGATGAGATACAACAATTTAGGTAGGATGACCATCTAAGGATAGGAGCCAACTAGACCAACGCTGCACATCAGCCTCACATGTTTTTAGTAGTGGGGTAAAATTTGGGCAAAAATGTCTTTTAAGGATTTAGTGATAACAATTCCAAGTTTGTATCCATAGAGTTTGCCAAATTGATCGAGGATGGAAGGGAGGACACTGGATTAGAAACGTAAAGAAGCAAGTTGTCTACATATAACAACAATTTGTGGGTCAAGCCAAGACAGGAAATATCTTCAAACTCCTTCTCTTCACGGAGCCAGATGACTAAAGGCTCAATCACAATGGCAAAAAGTAGTGGTGATAAATGGCAGCCTTGTCTGGTACCACAATGCAGGGAGAAAGGGGAAGAGTGTATATTGTTTGACTGCACTGATGCCATAGGAGCAGCGTAAAGTAGCCTAATCCATGAGCTAAAATTAGCACTGAAGCCAATTTGCCCAAAACAACAGAAAATGAAAATTAGCCTTTCTGGCTAATAAACATAAAAAAGGTACCTCCACTCCACCCTATCAAAGGCCTTCTCAGCATCGAGGGATACCACAACCTCTGGCATGTGTGAGGCGGTTGTGTTGAGTATATTGAGAAGTCTTCTGGTGATTGTCTTCCAATCATATATCCTGTTTGATCTGCAGAAATTATTTGGGTTACTGCCTGCTGAAGTCATCGGGACAAAATCTTAGAATTACCGTAGTCTTAAAATTGTTTTCCATATGTTGTCACGTATAAAAAGACCCAAAATGAACACTGTAAGCGGACTACTTGATTACTACAAGCTAATTATTTACAGTTTTTCTCAGTTGTTTACACACTAAAACTGGTACTTGAGACACAATGACCACAACCTGTAACTCATGTACCAACCCCCTGAACCAATTCTGCTAAAATACAAGCACATTTCCTGCTTTACACTCAGATAGCAGTTTTAAACCACAGTTTCTTTTTCAAAATACTGCACTATACAGTAATCTCTGATGAGATTCGAGCCACTTTGGTTGACCATGTGGTGACCTCTTCTGCAAGCTATGGAAGATGCAAGTGCAGATATAGCTGTAGAAGCTTTTCAGGGCTGGATTCACCATGCTAGGCGATACTTCCCCCGCTGCTTGGTCAGGGAGAACATTGCCTGCGATGTTGATGAGGTCCTTTGGCCAGACCGAAACAGAGGACAGGATGCAGCCTAATTTTCCTTTTCTTTGCAGTATATACAGAAGGTTTATTTTCTTTTTCCTACTGTTTGTTCTGTATGAAGAACACTTTACAAATCCAACTGTTTGCTAGGATGTATACAGTATTTCAAAATAAAAACAATTCTATTCTTGTATTTGTGTTTTATATTTGAGTATGAAAACAGTTTACAACAGGCTACTGTACGCACAGTATGTAGTGTAACACTGAAAATGCAAAAGACCTACTGATAAGATTATCATAGCATTTTTTTCCGCTCATCATAGTGTTTTTCTATTGAGCCCATCAGTGTTCTGAGAAGACATAACATTGTTTTGAATGCAGTGTTTGCTTTTGCAAGGGATTTGTGGAGTTTTGGGTTTTGTGTGTGAGTTTTGTATTTGTGTTTAGAGTTTTAAGAAAATGAGCCGTGCTTTCAGAAAACGTGTGTAAGCAATTGAGAAAAACTGTAATAATCATCCACTTACAGTGATCAATTTTACCCGGACAGACGTGATCACTATAAGAGGTTTCCACTGTATAAACTTTTGATGGTAGTGTTTTAAATTGATCAAGCCAGTTGTAATTGATGCTCTGTAAGAGATATTCATATGATAGCTGTGTGCATCGTTTTGGTGGAAAGAATCAGTTTTGAGAAGAGAGAACATGGCTTTGAGTGCAGTGTTTAATTTTGCAAGAGATTTGTGGAGTTTTGACAGAATGGTTAACTCTTTTCAGTTTTGCGTTTAGAGTTTTGAGAAATTGAGCTTACTCACACACAATTGAGGTTACCTTGTGTCGGTATTAGTACAAAAACTTAATTGCGCTAAACTGTTGAACACTCCCTCCACAACACTACTGTCATAATGTCACAAAGTACTGTGTGACATTGTGCGTTTTTTTTATCTTGCAAATATGTAATGTAATGTAATATAATAAAATGAGAAGAGATGAGATGAGATGATTTAAGATTAGAAAAAAATGAAATGAGAGTAGATAAGTTAGAAATTTTGACATAAAATGAGGAGATAAACTGAGAGGAGATGAGATCAAATGGGATAAACTGAGACGAACAAAATGAGAAATTATGAGATGAGTGGAGAGGAGATGAGATGGGTTAAGATGAGATGAGATTAGATGAATTGCGATGAGATCGTTTTTTACTATTGCTAAAACACAATTTCTGAAACTAGGGCCCTCTTTGACAAAACTCTACACACAAAACCAAAAACATATACACAAAATACGAAATATCTTACATCTCTCGCAAAAGCAAACACTTCATTCAAAACTATATAAACTCTTCTAAAAATGGTATTTTTGCATCACAACTTTACACACAAACACCAAATAAATAGGTCTTTCCACATACCAGCTGCACACTGATGTGCTAAGTATAAAACACTATCATCTAGAGTCTTTGGCATTTTCATTTGTAGCACACTGTAAATAAAGACTATGAACACAAATGCAATGGGGAAACAAACAAATGTGTTTATTCTCAGTACTCTATACGCAATATACTGTACTGTAAACAAAGTATACAGTACAGTATATTGCCATTACAGTCCATCCCGTCTTCAATGTGCATCTGGCCACAGCACCTCATGAACATCACAAGCGATGTCCTCTCTGGCCAAACATCGGGGGAAGTACCATCTTGAGTGGCGTATCCAGCCCTGGCATGCCTCCACATCAATGTCACCACAGGCCTCTTCCATCACCTGGAGGAGAGTTGCGCGTTGGTAGTGTTGGCGGTCATATATCTTCCAACGCCATGCCGAACAAGAACTCCTTGATAGGATTCAGGTAAGGAGAGTAAGGTGGAAGGGAGAGAACTTCAAATCGTGGGTGATTGTCAAACCAATTATGGACCGCAGCAGCCCGGTGGAAACTTGACCCTCTGACCAGCCTCCTGTAGACTCAACCCATGGTTGATTACATGGTCGACCAAACTGGCCCGGATCTGTGACAGTTCTCCTATTTCCTCTGACTTGTCCTCTCACCACTCCTCGTCCTCTGTGTCCTCTTCGTCTTCCTCCTCTTCCTCCTCCTCCTTCTCCTCGTCCTCCTCTTCTTCTTTGTCTTCCTTCTCTTCCTAGTCCTCATCCTCCTCTTACTCAAACACCTCTTCCTCTAACTTTCTCTTCAAAATTGGACTCCATTGTTGTACAGGAAATTATATACGATGAGATCAGATAAAAGGACAAGAGATGAGGTGAGATAAAATGAGAGAAGACCACGTTCCAAAAAGAAGATGTTAACATCTCCTCCATCAAACCTGTCGTGAACATGACCCTAGTGAGCCTAGAGGACTTGATGAATGGGCCAGGTGAGGCGGAGACAATATTCAATGAGGCTGTACAAGACCGCCCCTTTTTTTTGCTTGTTTTTTATTGCTATATTTGTTTACATTTTGACAAATTAGCACCATTGAAAGTATGTCAAATTAGCTATTAGCAGTTCCCATTTGCAGTGTACCCATTAGTGTGCATCTGATATCAGTTCATTCCATCTGGTTTCATATACTCTGAGAAATGTACAAGCATCTTTTGCTGAACTGTAGTTGTTCTGTGCATTTGCATGGCTTTCAACAAGCCGTGAAATTTTGTCAAGTTATGTTCAATTTTGAGAGCAAGACTTGGGCACTCGTATGCATTGGTTTCACTGTCATGGCCCACCACATATCTCACTGCTTGCGCACAACATGCATGAAATTTGCAGGTTTGATGTGGTCTTGAATGGTCTTCAAGGGAGTGGTTTTCATAGCACAAGCCTTCCCACCTCTCTCAGTTTCTGTCGAATGTATTCATGTTTGCCAACATCCCATCCAAGTTGGTTAGACAGATGCTCACCATACTCCATGATACAGACATCAGATTTGACTTCAGAATAAATTTAATCTTGAAACATATTGTTTAACAGCATCCAAAATTCTACTTTGACACCAGGTGGTGGAGGTGCAACAAATCCACAGAGGGTCGGGACACAGGTTTTGCCAGGTTTTTGTGGAACACCAGGCTTGAACTTGCAGATCCTCATGTGTCGCTAAAGGAGTTTCTTCATGAAAAAACCTTGAAAATATACACAATTCAAGAAATTCTGTGCTTCAATCCTGTTTTGTTTGTTTGCGAGGAATACGATTTCCAATTGGAGCCTCAATAGGCTCTTCTATACCAATGAGGTATGGGAAGAGGTTTGGGGAGACTGCAATCATTCTTCCAATATGGAAGTATTCATCATCTTCCGTAGCTAAAAATGCCAATACTGCAATGTTACCACAAATTAATTTACAACATTGTAAAAACGTGACAAAAAAGCATTAGCTTTACTATCAAATGAGAAGTAAGCCTCTTCAATCAGCCCAACGTCATCTCTAAATTTCACCACCATGCCCTAGTTAGGGTCATATGTGGATCCCTTGAACCCTCTTAAGGCACCATCCCAGACATTGGCACGGTTAATGTTAAATCTGCTACAGGAGGTTGCTTTTAGCTTATGAGACAGATTTGAGACCACATCTGCAGCTGTCCATCACTGCAGAATACGCAAATGGTCAGTGAAAGGCAAGAAAATTGTCAAGCCGAGTCAATTTTATTTATATAACCCAATGTCACAAATCACAATGAATCTCAAGGGGCTTTACAATCTGTACAGCATACAACACCCTCTGTTCTTAGATCCTTGATTTAGATAAGGAAAAACTTAGAAACTCAGAAAATCACAGTATATACAATGATGATTACAAAAATGTAGATTGTTAAACATAAGTAAAGAGAATGGGTCCAGGAAGACATTGAGCAGCTTCAGGTGTCGCCCACTAAGTAGGATCTGAGCCACACGACCTCCTTTCCACCATGGAGATCTGGAAAGAGGACAGGCCACACAAACACAGAAGAGGCAAGCAGCAGCATTCACACAGATAGGAGGGACAAACAAACACATGGCCCTCCATGTCTCTGAAAGAGACATGGCAGCATGCAAACTGGGGGGGGGCACAACTTGGCGGGTTGTAGGAAACAAAAACAAAAACAGCAGACGGTGAGAGAAATGCAGTGGTTACCAAAAGTTTACAGTTTGTTGTCATATACTGATGACGTAATTAGCAATGCTGCGCATGTGTAGTAGTGTGGACATGAATGTAAAGAGGAGCATTCAGTAAAGTTGGTCATTGAAGTTTCCATCCCAGACTGGATGATTTAATTTATGTCATATACAGTTGATATCAAACAATGGCAATGAGGATGACAATTTCCATTTATAGTTAAATCTGAAATGTTAAGGACCACAATGGACAAGGTGGCTGATGGCATTTGAGCTATACGCAGATGGAAAAGGCTTGATTCTGTCTGATGAAGTTGAAGCTTCAGTGACACAAAGATGACAGGCTTCTACATCATGCAGGTACTGATGTATAGGATGTTTTTTCAACTCTGCCCAGCACTGAAGGACCAGACGAATATAATGTGGCAGTTGCAGCACTGAATGCCTGCATGTACCGTAAGTGAACACTGCATTCGGGTGCCAAGTTTTCTACCAAACAACACAGAAACTGGGGGAAATGATGCAGCAGTTTGTAACCAGATTACGCTAGGCTGCTAGAGATAATAAAATCAAGAGACGCAGTGCTAAGCAGATGCACATCGTATTATGTAAGGAGAAAGCTGTTGGAGGAACCAAAGCTGATGTTGGCACACGCTCTGGAGATAGCAGTGCAGTGTGAGGGAGTGGAGATGCAGATGGCAACAATCAAGGTGAGCGACAACAACAGCACTGAAGGGAGAGAGACAGTGAACTGAGTTTACAGGAAGGAGGGAAAATTCCAGAGAAAGAGAAGTCTGAAAAAGTGTGCTTCAGATGTGGACATGGAGATCACTTCACCAAGGATCCAGTCTGCCCAGCGAGAGGCCAAGCATGTAGAAAATGCCATGGAAAAGACACTTTCCTAAGATGTGCAAGTCAAAAGGTAATGGCAGACAGACTGTGAAATGTGCTGAATCACAGAGTCAAGACAGAGACATGCTAATAGACTCGGGTGCATCAAGTAACATAATGAATGAGGACACATGGGAAATGCTTATAGGGAAAAAGATAAAAATGTGTCTCCTCCAAAGCAGTTAACAAATCCTTGCACCCCTACTCTTCCAAGGTGCCCCTACCAGTAGAGGGAGTGTTCAAATGCCAAACAGGGGTAGGAAAACGTAACACGGAGGTAGAATGGTAATACAAGGATGTGGAGAGCCACTGCTTAGTGAGAAAACTGCTATTAAGCTAGGTGTGCTGACAGTGTATACAAACATATCCACAGTGACAGACGTCAAATCAGAGATGCAGAGAGAATATCCCAGACTGTTTCAAGGGGTTGGTAAACTGAACACGAAGCAAATAAGTCACGTATTGATGAGAGTGTAGCACCCGCGGCGCTCCCACCAAGGTCATTGCAGACGCAGGACCGGTTGGCATAGGAGCAGTCCTAGTACAAGAACAACAATGAGAAATGGTACCAATATGCTACGTAAGCAGAAGAAACAGACTGTGAATGGAGATACTCACAAACCGAACGAGGGGCTCTTGTGTTTGGGCCTGCGAGAGATTGCACCCATATATATATGGTAAGAAGTTTGACTTAGTGACAGACCACAATGCTCTGAAGGACATCTACAGTCCATCGTCAAAACCATGCGCCTGTGTTGAACGATGGGTGCAAAGGCTCCAACCGTATGATGAACATGGAGCATAGGAATACGTGAGGTTCGCTGCTACAAATGCAACTCCAAGAGCACAAACTACAAGAGACGTGGAGTAGGTTTCGGCCGCAGATGGAGAACTGAGAGAACTAAGAAATGCAGTACAAAGTCGCTGCTATGACAAGTGCCAGACATATGCACCACTAGCATATGAACTGTATGTGATTGGACACTTAGTGTTGATGGGGACACGTATTGTTTTGCCACACCCACTAAGAGCTAGGGCCTTAACATTAGCCCATGAGGGACATTTGGGCATTGTGGGCACAAAGCAGCACCTCAGGAGTAAGGTATGGTGGCCAGGAATGGATAGGGCTGCTGAGAAACATATGAAATCATGTCATGGTTGCCAGATAGTGGCACAACCCGATGTACCGGAACCAGTACGACCTACGGCACTACATGATGGGCCGTGGCAAGATGTCACCACTGACTTACTGGGCCCACTATCAACAGGACATTCTGTATTGATAGTTATAGACTGTTACAGCCAATATTATGAATACAAGATCCTGCAGTCAGCTACCACAGACAAAGTAATCAACAGTCTAGAGAACAATTTCAGTCGACATGGTCTCCCTATCACCATCAGATCTGATTGTGGCCCGCAGTTCATGTCCTCCCGGTTCCAGACATTCTGTCACGACAACGGAATACTACATGTGAAAACAACAATGAAGTGGGCACAAGCCAACGGTGAAGTGGAGAGACAAAATGCTTTACTGATGAAAAGGAATCTGAAGGACTAGACTGGAAGAGGGAACTCCATAAGTACGTCACAATCTACCGGTCTATCTATCTCGCCACCACAGCAAAGAGTCCTGCGGAGCTGCTCTTCAAAAAGAAAATCAGAGGAAAGCTCCCAGACATAACAGCACCACAAATAGATCTGGAGACAAGAGACATAGATGCTGAACGAAAGGGGAAATCAAAGATGTACACAGACAACAAGAGCAGAGCAAACAAGCCAAGACTGACAGGTTTTCCACTACATTCAACAAGACACCACACAAGATAATCAGTAAGGACAGTAACAATGTGGTTGTCGAATCTCCAAGTGGAGCTATATAGCCTACTCCAGGAACACTACATTCGTCAAGTATACCACGCCGAGGACCCTGCTCCACAATCAACAAACAAAACACACATGACATGGACTGAGAACGAGGAGCACCAAAACAAACACACTATAGAGTCCAGCAGAGAGACTCGCACTGAGGGGATCATACACAAGTCTCTTACACCCAAGTATGAGAAACCCCACAGGCAGATCAAACTGCCACAGAGACTAACAGACTTTATCACTAAGTAAACCAACACTAAAAGGAAACAGCCTCCCAAGGCTAAGGAATTAAAATGAATTAAAATGTTGATTTGTTTGTTCTAAAATTGTTCTGATGGCTGTTCAGAAATCTATCAATGGATGTAGAAAACATACATATATACAGGAAAATACATGCAGGAAAAAAAGACAAAAAAAATGTTTAAGAGCAATGTCGAGGCATGGGAATATTGTAGGTTTTGTATAATACAGAGTTTTGGAGTGTAATCCCAAGTAAGGGGGGGGGGATGTC
>NTHP01000154.1:76557-121317 GCA_003416845.1 Oplegnathus fasciatus
TGTAATCCCAAGTAAGGGGGGGGGGGATGTCATATACTGATGACGTAATTAGCAGGGGACAATGCTGCGTATGTGTAGTAGTGTGGACACGGATGTAGAGAGAAGCATACAAGCTTCTGTTGAAGTTTCCATCCCAGACTGGATGATTTAATTCAGGTCTTATACAGTTAAAAAGGCTGTATGTAACATTCAGAAAATGCTTGTTAACAATGACACCTGTGGCCGTTAAGTCAGCTGCAGTCAGCATCCTGTTGCTTGTGCCTGTGCTCCCACTCCGTAGACACAAGCCAGCATCAGCCAAAACAGTGAGGTGACACACACAAGACGTGAACGTGATTGACAGGTGTCATGTTGACAGCTTGCTTTTCAATGAAGTTGTTTAAAAAATTGTTGATAGCTTGCTAGCCAGCTTTATCAATCACTGTTTGTCTAGCTTTCACCGAGAGGCTCAGCAACGTCAGCAGAGCTACATTAGCTGGATGAAAACGCTAACAGTGAGTGAACTAGACGGAATATTATAAATAAGATGTATTGCCTGTGTCGAGTTGTGAGTCTGTGTTGTGGTGTGTGCCAGTCGTTTAGCTAGTGTTGCACACTGTTAGCGCTGTAGCGGAGCTGAAGAGAGGAAAGGCACTAGGGAGCGTGTAAAACCATCCAGAGTCCTTTACATAGAAATCAGTCTGCATGCTGTTGCAGTCAACCGAGAAAGTCGGGGAAGGTCTCATTTTTTAAGTTATGTTACAATTAAAAAACAATTAATACGTGTAAATTGTTACATACAGTCCCTTTAATATCAAACATTTGTTAGCTGATGTCTCATTGGCAGGATAAACATGGACTATAACTACTAATGCTAATAGAATCATTGAGATTGAGACCGACCCGCCATAAGTAAAGCGGTAACAGGTACGAGGCCTGAGGTATAGAAGGATAAGCACGAATTGAAACTTAAAAAAGAAAAGATGAGTTTTTAGCTTAGATTTAAAGGCCTCAACAAGTTCAAGTTCAAGTTTAAGTTTATTTGTTACATATAATCATACAGGGTATAATCAGTGTAAAACAGAATAAGAATAAAGAATAGAAGTAAGTAATAAATAATAATGTTAATTATAGTAGTAACTTTGAATAATAAAGTGGCCTGAGGGTAGAAGCTCTTCCTGAGCCTCTCAGTGTTGGCCTGGTGTATGCAGTATCTTTTTCTCGACCACAGCAGGGAGAAAATGAACATCAGGCACCGTTCATGATGGCTGTGGCGATGCCTTCGTGGATGGAGCCATTGCCTGTTGAGCCGCCTGCTTGCAAATCCCAATGAGCTGCACGATGGCGAAGAACTGCCAGTGGCCGCTGCACTTCTCCTGCTTCTCCAGCACCAACATGAAGAGGAAGCCGAAGCAGGACTACATCATCGTCCGTGGCCAGGAGCACAATGTCCTCCCCCTGGTGAAACAAAAGACATTACAGTTTCTGATATCATGTTGGTAACTGATGCGGGTACGGAGGTCGTCCAGTTTATTATGCCATGCCAGAGTCAGATTGTCTGATGTCAGCAGGAAGATTATTCCAGAGAAAAGGGGCACGACAGGAGAAGGCCCTGCAGCCAGCTGACTTCTTTTTAACTCTGGGGACACATACTATAGGAGCCCTGTATTCTGAGAGTGGAAAGCACAGGATGGGACATAAGGTTTAATGAGAAAAAACCTAATTTTAGCTATGTTGAGTAAGTGGAAAAAGGTGATCTTGGTGATTTCTTTAATGTCCTGATCGAAAGAGAGGGTGGGATCAAATGTAACACTGAGATTCTTGGTGGTTAAACTTAGAGTTACTGTTACTTTATCAAACCGGTGCCCATGTGGAGCAGAGCCGATAACCTAAACCAAAATAGACCGCCTCTTTTTGGTTGTGTGGATTATTTAAACTGTGACGAAGACTTTTTTAGTTTTTTAATCTTTTTTATGGGCTTTTTATAGTGAGTAAGCTATCCGACATGATGAAAATGATAAGCATAACTCTGACAACAGTGTTTGAAAGAAGAATCTGAGTCCTGGGTTACACAGCATTATAAATTCTAAGGTTTTGAAATGGAATAATGTCTTATAAACATCAGTAACACGCTATAGCATGACTTTGTGTATTATTGATATTTATAAGACATTATTCCATTTCAGAACCTTAGAATTTCTAATCTGTTATGATATATTAGAGCAGTTCTCCATGTGTCTTTATAACTAAAGTTATGTGCTGTGTAACCCAGGACTCAGATTCACTGTTGTCACTTTGGCATGGAGGTATAAAGCATTATGAATGCTGAACTTATAATACATTATGCCCACCACTTATAATACTTTATAAACCTTGTTATAAGTTGTCATACATGATTCTGAACATTTATAAAGAGTTTTATAAAGCCTTATAAATGCATTATAATGTCTTATGAATGTGCTTATAATGCATTATAGACATGAACTTCATAGAAAGTGTTACCAAAAAGTCTTAAAGTTATGTCTTATGATTGACTTGTGGAAGTCTCTTGAAGTAAACTGATCGACTGAGGTAGTCATCCATTGGGGTCTTGTTGCACTCTTGGCCTGTGGCATTTATAACACCACATAGAACAGCACAATAAGAATGACAATAACAGCACATAAATAACCAGAAAATAAAGAAAACATATGTCAATTTATTATATTAAAAGAATACTACACACCGTTAGATGACTCGTTTTGATGACTGGGATGGGACCAATAATTTGAAATTATTTAGTAGAAATTGTCATTGTGTTGTATAGATCATGAAATGCTTTCTTTATAGCAATTTTAAAAATGATGTATTCAAACATACAGACATTCATATATAGCTGGAACAGGGACCAAATCGATGTGTCAGCAGAAATCTAACTTATCAATGTCTACACTCTGGTGTACTGCTTTCAGGACTTGTCCAAAGCAGTCTGTGTAAACATCAAACCATAAAGTCATTCATAGCGTTAACACTGAATCTAACCACTGTATATGCCTTTCTATCTAACTATAAATGCAAGGAATCTCTGTCTGTCTGTCAAGTGTGAAGTTGATCGGATGAATGGCTGTCGGGATAATCGAAGGACAGACAGACAGACAGAGACTCCTTCCATTTTAGTTATTGAATTTACACTTTTTCTGACAATGTCACCAAAAACTGAACATTATGAGCTTCATAAAGATGGATGTTAGGGCAGGGCTGTTGTATTGGATTGGATTAAATTGAACAGGTATACCTAATAAAGTGTATATCGCAATGGTATATCCAGTGTACTCTGGTTGGGTATACACTGGATTTTTCTTATTTTGGCCATCTACTAGAGCAACCCTGTCTCCTAAAATTATGTTAATATACTACTAATTTGCAACAGCATATACTGTATGTTTCAAGAGAAATGCAATACAGTCCAGCATGTTTTTCTTGTTGTTTCTTGTTGTTCTTTAGCCAATCTTTAGTTTTTTGTGTCTTCTTTTACCCTGCTTTTTTATCTGCCTGTCACTAACTCACCTTCATAGGCCTTTTTGCAGAGCATTTTGACTTGTCATCGTAGGACAAGCACAGGTATTGCTAATAACATTAACGTTTTATTCAAGTGTCCCAGTAAACTTAAGTGTGTTCACACCACCTATTTTTATGCACATTTTCAATTTGTGCATTAAAAAAAACAGAGGTTGGAAATTAAAAAAAAAAGTTGAAATGTCACAAAAAATTTTGTGCTTGGCTGTGGTGCCAAAGTTGGTGTGTCATTAAAAACAATAAAAACAGACTTAGCAAATAAATCATGATGTGCATATAGGATGTGACTTAAGCGTCCTCTGAATCTTCCACTCCAGTGAAAAGATGAAAAATTGAGCCAGATAGAAACATAAGACCTGTGTGACTGTGAACCAACGGGGAGATGGTGACGTTCCTCAAATAAATACATGAAACAAACATAAATGTCATATTTCCATCACATTTTGGAGAATTAGCACTGCTATGCGCACTTCTGGGAACGGTGGAACCAGCTGGCCAGCCTACAGGTCTCTGTTTGACCCAGCGGTGTTTGACCCAGTGGGGGTGGAAGATGCAGTCCCATCAGAAAACTGTTTAGAATCACTCGCCGAATTTGTGGATCATCCATGCAACTCTATTCCTCCTCAGCCTTCACCTCCTTGAGTTTTGCCAGTAAAGCCGCCGTTCCCCAGCTTCACCCCCACGGGCCGAGGAAGCCCTGCAGTAATGCCTGGGCCTCTACGCTGTGATATTACCCAGCCTCAACCTTCTTGCCTAGGACTGCAACCTCTCAGCAACCGGCAACTGCAGCAGACGCTGTCTGTAAGCCCACACACTACACCTCACCACCTCAGCCAGCTACCTATGATGAGATTTTAAATTCAGATACTTTTAATATACCTGTTCTATGCAATGGAAGGGTTAATGCTGGCAATGTTTCTGTTCATAATATTTCAACTGATCGTAATGTAAATGCTAAGGTATATAAACGCAGAGCAATCAGAAACCGAGTGACTTTGAAACTGCTCCTGTAAATCATTCTGATGCACACGGCAGGGACTGTGATAGTAAGAACTTTGGTCTTCTTAACAAAAGGTCCCTCTCTAACAAATCTTTTATTTGTCATGACATCATTAGTTCAAATAATATTGATTTCTTTCTGAAACCTGGCTTAGTGAAGGTGACTTCATTGCCCTGGTTGAATCCACACCACCAAATTTAATTTTTTTTAATAAACCTAGATCCCCAGGTAGAGGTGGGGAGCTGGCAGTCATCTGCAGAAATTCTTTTAACTGCTCCCATGTCTCTTTTGGTGATTACATCGTATTTGAGCTGCTGAGTTTTCAACAGCCTGCAGACGCTGGAAAAGATTCTTTTCAACATGTAAATATCAACACTTGTGTTCTCTAGTGCACCTTTTTTTGTTTTGATCAGGTCGGTGAGAAAGACTCAGATAATTCTCGCCAGAAATGAAAACACAGTATGGACATGGTGCAGCGGGGTTCAGCCTGTTAATCAGCTCGCCCTCTGCCAACCACTGGAATGCCTGGAATGTTGCCAGCTATGCGTTACAGTGGGAGGGGAGTTTTCACTGGCGGATTGTTCCGACCAACAAAACCACCCACTATGCCTCATCATGTAAATTCAACATTAAGAACATTATAGCCTAAGCTACGACTTTATTTGTGGTCCTTTGTTTGATATAAGTACTTTAATAAGTTTAAAAATGATAACATTTTAAATTATTCACTCCACCCTCTGCTAATGTAGCCAATAAAATTCTTGTATGTCTTGTCATTGCCCTGGATTCTGTTGCTCCTCTTACACTTAAGAAACGCAAAACAAATACATGTCTATGGCTTAACGAGCACACTCACACTCTAAAAAGTGAAACAACTGTCATCTCTTGATAATCTTAATGAAATCTAATGCATGCCCTTCAAGTAGCTGTTAAGGATGCAAGACTTTCTTTGCTAATTTAGTTGCAGACCACCACC
The DNA here is from genome assembly GCA_003416845.1 of Oplegnathus fasciatus. Taxonomy (NCBI): domain Eukaryota; kingdom Metazoa; phylum Chordata; class Actinopteri; order Centrarchiformes; family Oplegnathidae; genus Oplegnathus; species Oplegnathus fasciatus. Next base: position 82,068 of record NTHP01000154.1, read on the forward strand.
ATAACCCTAGGGTGCTATTCAGTACCATTAATTGTGTTATTAATCTCTTATCACATTCTGAACTTCAGTGCAGCCCCACTAGTTGTTCAGAATTTACTTATTCATTTTCATAGTAAGATCACAGACATCAGAGCCAATTTCGTTCAACTGGTTATGGCTAGCTCTGTTGTACCCTCAAAGAGGTCATTGACACTGTGGCTCCCTCCATTGTCTCTATTAGAAATAATTTATTAGTCACTGGAAACTTTCTTTCCAGTTTCAAATATGTTGTTGTACAACTCCTCTTTGGAGTTCTAGCTTAGGAGTGATTTAGGAAAATTCTCAGAGCAACTCTGAGCAAGGAAGAGACAGAAACTTTTACTTTAGTGAGGAGGTGGGGTTGACCCCGTTGCTAGGTATGACGTATTCTTTTAAAAGGTGTGATTGGCTGATCAAAAAAAAAAAAATAGAAATAAAAATGCACTCTTATTGATAATGGGCATAGAATGGACAGTGAAATTGATAGGCCTAATCATAAAATTTAGTCTTTATTAAGACATGGTGTAATTATGAACACTATTTTATGTAATGAACATCTCTGTTGAATAATTTGTAAGTCATACTTTACAAGTAGCTTACAGAATGTTAGAAAACACAGGCCTACTTGCGCAGTAACCGGTTCACGTGCTGATAGTTGTTTTGTTTATTTGCTTTAGATCTTAATCTATTTGATATTGACAGGGGAAAAATGGCTCAGCTTTCATCAATTTCTGTGATGGCTGGCCAGTCTATATAAGTAGCGGTGTTGGTTGGCATGTAAATCTACCATAAACTACTGCACTGTTGCATTTTTCCAGTTGCCAAATATCTGAGTGTTGTGACCACTTTCACTTCTGGCGTTACAGCGTTATTGCATTGGGTGGGAGATGTGAGCGCATCTCTAATGAGATCGACCACAAACATTATCCCTGCACGATCTAATCTGTAGTGTTTCATTAACTCACTGTCATTCAGCATTTGGAGAATATTTCTCCTACATCTTTGTCTTTCCGCCATTCTCTCCTCTGCTTAAGAAACTCTTAAGCCTCTTAAAAGTCCTCCTCCCTGCTCCTGACAGTTTTTCACCTGAGGAGCTCTCTTAAGGGCTCAGATGCTTTGTGAATAGCTTTTATCTTTACCAGGATCTACTCTTAACTTTAAGGGGAAATTCTTAGAAAACGTCATAATTCTAAGAATTTTCTTAGAATTTCGTCACTAGGAGCAACTCTTTGTACTTAGAAGCTTTATGAATACGGCCCCTGATCCCCACACCCATGTGCTCCTGTCTCCCATTCCCTAATTAGAGTCTACCAGGCCATTTCCACTTACTCCATCACTTTCTCCGTTAAGGTAGAAAAGCGCCATATAAATGCAGTCCATTTACCATTTTACTCTTTGCCTTATGGTCCTGTGTGTAAATATTGACCAGAGATTATATTTTCTTGAGACAAATGCTGTATAGACACAGCATAGAGCATTATATTTGCTCAGGAACAAATAACACAAGTGTTCTGTGCTGCATTCACATCCATTCCTGATATCCTGTAAGCCATTTGCCACTAACATTATCTTTGGCTAAAGGTTTTAAAATTGTAGCTTTTTTTGTTCAAATGGATAATGCAGTCTTCCATTAGTTAGTTGATCTCCATCCAAAAAAAGTGAGTTTTTTACACAATGCTGCCAATATTCTGTTACAAAGAACAATAGGAGGGAGGTGAGGCTGGGATTGCTACAGAAGAGTGCTTAATTGCAGCACTTTAGAGGTGCGGTGAGATGAAGTAATAAAGAGCATTGTGACTAATTCATGTTAAGTACACACACACATATACACAGCTGTTATTGCTCTCTGGGAGAATGAGTCAGTCTGGCCAGGATATAAAAGAGAGGAGGTATACAAATAAATGACAAACAAAGGGATGGAAGGATTGCAAATGACTGGACTGGAGGAAGCAGAAAAGGAAGAGGAGGTGGTGGTGGTGAAGGGATAGAGGGAGATGGAAAGAAGAAAGTAATTTGATAGAGGATGTGTAGAGGAGGTCTGTCTGTCCTATCAGGTTTGATTCCTGCTTTTCCTGCGTAGCTTCAAAGTCAGCAAGATGAAATGAAGTGAGCAGTGGAGGAAGATGAGGGAGAAATAAGGGGAGGTGGAAGAAGAAGGTAGAAAGGTTAGAGTTGTAATTAACCTTCAGAGTCAGCATCGCAGAATAAACAGCCCAACTTTCTCTTACATAACAGCTTTGTTTAACCATGTCTGCAGCTTTTTCTGCACTTTGTTCCTCCCCTATAAAATACTAGACTGTGTCACAGGTGAAGGGAAGGGTTTGTTTTTTGGTTGTTTGCTTTTTGAGGTATTTCATTTATTTATTTTTACACACAACTCCACAGACTTACCCTTTTCACCTGTCTTGAACTTGTGTCATCTGCATTTGTATTTATTCATATAGTGAATTTTGGGGTGCTTCTATGTACAGTGCCTATAAGAAGTATTCACTCCCCTTGGAAGTTGTCATGTTTTATTGTCTTACAACATTGAATCAAAGTACATTTAATGTGGCTTTTTTGACACTGATCAACAGAAAAATACTATTTGATGTCAAGTATGCTAAGATTTGCTAATTAGTGCTACACATATTTGGTATTTGGTCATAAAGCAAAATATTGGATACATTAAAATTTTGGCCTGATGATGGCGCTGGATGAAAAGTCAGAGGATCACCAAAGTTACTAGAATTCATCCTGAGGGGAACATGAATGTGTGAACCACATTTCATGACAATCCATCCAATAGTCACAACCCCAAATAGTTCAACCTCATGGTGGTGCTAGAAGAAAAGTGAGGGGATCACCAAAGTCATTAGGTTTTATCTTCTGGGAACCACGAATGTCTGTACAAACATTGGTGTCCGTCCATCAATTAAATGTTGAGATATCTCATAGGATAAGTAAACATTTTGACCTGCTGGTGGCACTAGAGGAAAGGTCAGGGAATAACCAAAGGCAGTAGGATTAATTTTCTAGGCACCATCAGTATCTATACCAAATTCCATGGCAATCCATCCAATAAGTGTTACAGTTTTTCTCCATTGTATACACACACAAAATGGAACTACGCACACAATTCTGAAAACTTGAAATTCATGTATCAACAACAAGACTCCAGATGGCTAAACTCTAAGCATAATCTCATTGTTTTCACTCAAATAGAAATTCTAAATCACATTTTGTCAAAACTCTAAGCACAAATCACATCATTTAGCACACTTTGTCCACCTGGAAAACACTGGCCTTCAAAATGCCACAGCCTAATTACCAATTGGTCTCACGCTCACCTATTGAAACTCAATTGGCAACACACTCCAATCATGTGTCAGGGCATAAAAGAGGCCTCAGGTGACCTCTACTGTGTTGGAGAAAAAAATGGGGCAGCGTAGAGAACAGAGAGGCGGAGGAGGAGGAGGAGCCAATATTTCGAATGAAATCCGCGCTACTTTGGTTGACGATGTGCTCAATCATGGCCTAACAATGACGGAAACAGGGCGGCGAGTCCAGCCGGATTTTAGCCGCTTCACCAAAGCCTCATTTATTCGGGCATTTAGAGATGAGAATAGGTAAGTAACCACTTCAATAGTCTTCTATGCTCTCTACAGTAATTACAGTAATGCAACTTTATGGTTTCTATGGATATCTACAGTGCTTAGACAAATGAATGTATAGTGTAATGTTGTTTTGTGTTACATTTATGAAATATGTGTTGCCCATACTGTATATACTTTTCACAGAATAGAAAGACGACCAGCAAGAGGTGGCAGAGGCCAGAAATGAACTGATGCGCAAGGGGACATCATAATCAACATGGTGTTGGCTAATAATGCCATTACACTAAGGGAAATTAAAGACACAGTCATACAAGACAATGTCCTCTTCCCAAACATTGTCCAGGTCGGCCTGTCCACAATAGATCGAAGAAGCTGGGTGCATTGTGCCCTGTGCTGATACAATTATTGTATCAATGCAATATTGATATGATATATTCACAGTTTTATATTACAATATGGCGACAGTCTTTATACTGTATCTACCATAAAATTGCAACCTATTATGGGACAAAAAACCCCTAAACTTAAAAAAAGGAGAAAAAGGAAACAATTTCTACACTATTTTATGCATTTGAATATGTAACAGGGCCTCATGAAGCCAAAACATATATAAACAGTATTCTGATGGTAGTGTTTTAAATTTATCACACCAGTGTTTAATTGATGCTCTGGAAGAGATATTCATATGATAGTTGTGTGTATCGTTTTGGTGGAAAGAATCAGTTTTGAGAAGAAAGAGCAACGGTTTGAGTGCAGTGCATCATTTTGCAAGCGATTTGTGAAGTCTCGACAAAATGGTTAACTCCTTTCAGTTTTGTGTTTAGAGTTTTGAGAAATTGAGCCATAGTTTGAGTAAACGTGTTTAAACAACAGGGTAAGCCACTGTAAGCCATGAACCAATTTCCTGGGTTTTCCGTGTACTACAAGGCTCTATCTTCTCGAAGTCGACTGTTACACGTGCATGTGAAACCATCTACTCTTATTATGCTGTGTAAGAGTATTATGTATTATGCTCCATGAACCACTGTTTTGCTCCTTGCCTTTCCGCAACTGGATCCCACTGGATCCCAAGCAAGACATCTAATGTTAAGAGTCTGTGCCCTGGTCAAATGGGGCCACATTTTTTGCAGTGACCTTGAGGAAAACCCAACAACAGCATTCATCTGTGGATGCATCCTGATCAAATTCTTCTTATTACTAGAGAACCCATGGGTTGTGGTACCATTATAGGGGGCACAGATCCAATAACTCTGACAGTGAGCATTTTGCAGATACGCATCTGTTGTTATGCTGTTCAAAAAACATGATTAGGAATTGGTATGTAATCGTCATCAATGGCTGGTTAAGGGATATCAGTAGTTTTTTCACTGTCATCCTGCACCATTGGCTTTACGTATATGGACCCATGAGGGAAAGTCAAAATAGAGTTTATTCCAGTGACTAACAGCAAGTCATAGAATACACCTCTGTTTTAACTCTTTCACTTTCTGATGTATAAGGAAATACCACTGCACTCAAGTGCTGACATCCATGTGTGTTCCCAGGGTTATCAAATCTTGCATGATTATATAGATATTTAATAGGCATAGGAGATTGCTTCCTTTGTGCTAAAATTACATATCACACAATCTTGTGTTTATCCATTTGGCACTCAGACCACAAACAAACCGCACCAGAGACACCCACCTTTTCAAGCTGTCTCGGTTTAGCAGTTGTTTGGTTTATGAAAGCTTGAGAAACCAAACAAAATGGGAAAACACACCAGATTTTGAAAGTATCCTTATTCTTTTGTTTGTCAGGGCTGTCAGAGATGATCGCTGCCATTCCGGACAGTGTGCCACCACACACTAAAGATGCACCTTAATGCTGCTGGAGAGTAGACAGCTTGGAGCAGAATTCTGAAATGCCTCAAGTGTACAATTGAATGGTGATTAAAGTTGTGATGGAGCTGTGACAGAGCTGTTAAGAAGCATTGATGGAGCAGGAGCTGTGATGGAGCTGGAGCTATGATGGAGCAGGACCTGTGATGGAGCTGGAGCTATGACGGAGCTGTGATGGAGCTATAACGGAGCTGGAGCTGTGACAGAGCTGTGATGGAGCTGTGACAAAGCTAGAGCTGCGACTGAGCTATAACAGAGCTGGAGCTGTGACGGAGCTGCGAAGGAGCTGTGATGGAGCTGGAGCTGTGACGGAGCTGTAACAGAGCTGTGACAAAGCTGGAGCTGTGATGGAGCTGTGATGTATCTGGAGCTGTGATGGAGCCATGATGTATCTGGAGCTGTGATCGACTTGTGACAGAGCTGGAGCTGTGACAGAGCTGGAGCTGTGATGGAGCTGGAGCTGTGATGGAGCTGTGACGGAGCTAGAGCTGTGACGGAGCCGTGATGGAGCTGGAGCTGTGATGGAGCTGGACCTGTGATAGAGCTGTTGACAAAGCTGGAGCTGTGACGGAGCTGGAGCTCTGAGGCAACTGGAACATGACAAAGCCACTACCAGTGGACATGAGGGGTTGGATCGGTTGGAAGTGAGGTTAGCAACAGAGGAAGACTTTGGTGATTAGATTGTGGTGGATGATGCAAACATTCAGTTGAATTTACTGGAACATCCTGGAGGTCATGGTGGTGATGGAGAGGTGGTGGATTGTGTTAATAGCGGGTCAGACAGTGATATATAAAGAACAACATCCATGCACTGATTGGCTCGAGGAACGCAGGCGGAATTGTGAGGTCTTTGGCAGCATGGGGACGTGGAAGTGAAGGAGAAGATTAGAGCAGGAAAGAAGTAGCAGAATATCACCTAAAAAGGAATAAAGGCAGAACGTGAGAGAAAAGATTTTCTTATTAAACTCTCATCAACCTTCATTTGAATTTTCCTCTAATACTTTCATTAATACATTACTCTTTGGTTGTTGTTGCTTAACTTTATATGTTTATGCCCAGGTTTAGAAATCCCATTACTACTTTGATGCAGTAACCCAGTTTACCCAGCAGAACCATTAAAGCTCCAACCTATCTAATTTTGGTCGTCCTATCATGAAATGCCCAACAGGCCCTGGACCTTTCTGGCCTCCAGCCCACAGTACAACTAACACTATCTTAATCTGCCAGGAATGTTGCTAATGAAGCTAACTTGTGGCCAGTGTCTTCTCTGTGGTAAACACTTAGATAACGACTTACTCAGTATTGTCCCAAGAAGATTACAATTCCCCCAGAATTGGCTGACCCCATGTTCTCATTACAGTGATTTATTAGTGTAATAGCCCTTCAATCCCAGCCAGCATGGTGCCTCTCTAACCCTCTTAAGGGCTCAGCAAAGCAAAGCAATGGCCCAATGCACACAGATTAGAATACCAGGCATCATATAGTGTATGTGTGTGTGTGTGTGTGTCTCTGTCTGCATGTTTGCTACTTACTGTCGTGTACAGATCTGGACACCTTGCATATGACTACATTATTCAAGATGATAAACTATGACTTGGGCGCAGTGGGTATGTGTTTTAGTGAATTGTGTGAACTGACTTTTTAGGTGCATTGACAGGTTTCATTTTCGCTATATGTTGTATGATTATCATTATTTTGCTTGTAGTAGTAGTAATGAATAGATTAGCTTTACAAAACAATAATCAGTGTAACAAATCTTTTTAGAATCAGCAGTCTCTTAGACTAAGTCTTTGAACTGTCACGACAGAGATGTGACAGTCAAGAGATATATGATCTGCAGGAGGCAGCTGTCAGGGGGACAACTAGAGAACTGTGCCAAACTATGACACTAAAATCATAATAACTGAAAAACCTCTCAGTAAATTGCCACCATGATGATGATACAGATGTCGCTTGTTTCATTTGACACGATTGCTGCAACGTTGCCACAGTGATGCCGCGGCGGTAAAAGAGGGGGCTGCACTTGATAACCGTAGACGCTAGGATCCTGATGACGCTGAATCCTGATGACAGGATTTTACTATATACCGCCTTTACTATGTACCCCCTTTGACCACAGTGTGGTCAGCAATGGCAGAGTGGCTCTGTCTGTATTTCCTGGTTGACTCCATGGGAAGTGGAGCTGCGGGACCGGATGTATATATGTTGTTCTTTAATAGCTCCTCTGTGAACCATGTTAAATAAATGAAAGTAAGATGTGTTACGTTAAGTTACTGTTTGACATCCTGAAACACGCCAGTCGGCACGTCCACGCAATTTTTATAACATGTGACTTCATTAAATCAGAATTGTGCTTTGTGAAACATGACGCCGTATTTATCAGAAGAACTGAGTGAATTGTGAAAAGTCTGTTTGATAAGAACTGCATGAAAAAGGAAAGCAATACGGGTGGGAAATTAATGCTATACAGTAACAAATAACTGTGTGTGCGACAGTGTGCGTTGAGCTGATCTGTTAACAAAGCATATAATTTATCTAGTCATACAGTACATAGTCTACATGCCGGGACAAACTGACACAATGTTTTTTATAGGTGTTTACCGTCAGTGAAATTGTCTTCTTTCATGAATGTAGTGTAAATGGTAAAATCAGTTGAAACGGACAGTGTAATCATGACAAATATATTACAAGACTATGAGAGGCTAATGATAAACAAAATAATTCCCAAAATAACTTGTTTGTATTTTCTTATATGTTATATTATACGTGTGAAACAGAGAGAGAGAGAGAGGTTTTGGAGTGTGGTCTTCACCACAGCTTACCCCCAACTCTGACTGACTTCCAGCGTCCCTGATTTAATTTCCAAAAACAGAGAGAGTGGTTGAAGGGTGTTAATTTGTCCCTCTCAAACCTGCAGTAGAAGAGATTCAGGTGGTCAGCCAGGTCTTTGTTTGCCTCAGCAGGGGGGGATAATCTTCTAGTTTGTGATGTTTGTCATTACAGACTCTCCGTGACTAATTTTTATCCAAAGTAAAAGTTAATGGGTCAGATAAAAGATCATGAAAAGAAAAAACTTTCGAATAAATGAAGAAAGTTGTTTGTGGTTCTTTTGTTGTTCAGACCTACAATTATCACAGATTTTTAACTAGTTTACATTCGCAGGCAGGGAGATGGACATGATTTCCGGGAAGCCAAGCTTCCTCCAGAGTATTGGACGTGCCGATTCCCTCCCTGTTCCTTGTTTGTTTACTGTACACTTGCAAAACACAAATTTCATTACATAAGGTTTTTATAAAATGCATTCCGCACATTCACGCCTATTGTATATAAAAGTGAATTTGATGTAACATTTGACAAAACAATCAAAGCCATGACTTCCTCTTTATCAATGACTGAAACGTGCTGGTTTATTTGAAGCGTCAACAAAAAGATATTGGAATACAGATGCATTTGATACAGTTGGCTTGGCATTAAAAGAAGTTTAATGAACTGAGGAGCAGTGCTCCCAATTAAACAGACAGAAATTTCCTTGAAAACACAGGTAAATTCTACAGCCAGAGGGGTGTACTGTGAAGCAAGTTCGACTTATCCAGGTTTTCTTTGTGTTAGCTGGCTCGACAAAGCCTAAAACCCCAATCAGAGATAATGGGTATCATGACGGTGGTTATCAACTTTCTCTGTTAACCCAGGCATTCTTCTTCAGGCTCTGTGTGCGTCATTTGACTCTTGTTTCGCACAAAATGGACTGATTGCATGCCGCCTACTTCAGTCAAGAGGAACAGGTTGTTATAATGAAGAGATGTGAAGAATATAAAAAAAAATGTTATGACAAATGAGGCAAGTTAATGTAAGTTAATATATTTATTTTACCACTCACTGCACTCCTCCCGTTTATTTCTAACATGACTACTGCACATTGTAGAGCTCTTAAACGTTAAACTTCATACAACTCATTTAAACATTATACTCAAGAACTGCATAGCCTAATAACTTTACGGGCTCTGTACAATCCCGTGTCTACGTGCAAGAGCTGCAAGAATTTGATTGTATGACATTTCGAGGTGAAAATAAAACTTGGTCAGCTGAGTTCTCTCTGTTATATGGTGGCTGTGTGCATCTCGTTAGAGACGCATATGAATCTATAGTAGGCCTAAATTATCCTGTGCGCACAAAATAAAAAAATAGCACCTTTCAGGGCTTTAGGGGCTTCGTAATAGCCAATTTAGCAGGTTATGTGTTCAGCATAAGTTACCATGATGATCTAGCCAGGTTAAAAGAGAGCCTTCTTCGTGACATTGAAAACTCTGGCTTTAGGCTCAACAAACCTCGCTAACCCGTTAATCTCCCTTCGTAGTACACCCCTCAGGTCCCTGTTTCACAAAGCGAATAATTAGAATAATTTAGAATAATTTATTATAATAAAAGTTTGAATGTGATCACAGAGTTCTCCATACAGCCTCTCCCCTCAATCCAACGGTCAGACCAAGCGCCTCAACCAGGAACTGGAGACCTGTTTACACTGCCTTGTCTCCCAGAACCCAGCCACCTGGAGCAAACATCTCATCTGGGTCAAGTATGCACGAAACACCTTACCTGGTTCTGCTTCTGGTCTCTCTCCCTTCCAGTGGGTCAATGTGTGTCAGCCACCGTTGTTTCTGGACCTGAAAACCAAAGTCAGTGTCCCTGCAGCCCACACATATGTTCACCATTGTCACCGTATCTGGTGCCAGGCCCGCCAGGTTCTCCTCAGAAGCTTGGCCAGGACAAGAGGATTGCTGACCATCGGCGGATCCCCGCTCCCACCTATCGGCCCGGCCAGAGGTTCTAGCTGTCCACTCGGGACTACTGATCGGAGGAAAGGTCTTGGGTGTCCACCAGGAACATCGTGGACCCGGACCTCATTCGAGACTTCCACCTCCGTCAACCTGGGATGTCAGGTGCCATCCCTAGAGGGGGGGGGGGGACTGTCATGTCCCGTCCCCTACACTAGTCTTGTCGTGCCAGTATTTAGTTTGTTTATGCACCATTTCCTATTTTATTTTGTATACTTACCTCTCCTCTCGTTTCAGACACTTCACTTCCTGCCCTTGGGTGTTTCCTGTCTGTGTGATTACCTGTCCCGCCCTTACATCTGTAGCTTCTCTTTGCATTTGTTCAATAAGACATTATTAAAAACATGTCTATTGTCATTTTCATGGCTACTTACTCACAAAATGAAAAACTGCACTTGATATGAAGACAGGTTGACTTTGAATAGCATCATTGTATAGTTATAGCTAGCTATAGCTATTTAACATCAGGTTAGGATAAGCTGAGCAAGTCTTGCATATGTATTTCCTGGTTTGAGAGTGACTTCCCGCTTAAGGAGGAACTTCCTGTGTAAGGGTTACAATGTATGTGTGTATGTGAATAAAGGATACATACTGTATATGTGTGGAAGTGTAAATATATGTTAGGAGAGTGAAAATACATGCATGTGTTGAAAAGTATATATACAGTATGTGAGTAGAAATATATGCATGTGAAAGGAGAATGTATGTGAGAGTGAAAATATGTGTGTGAGAGGGCCAGGATGAGTTATGGCTTGTACAGCCCCTCATATTTTTGTGTGTATGCAATATGAAAAAAAAAAAATCACATTGCCTGACATTTATCTCCTCAAGCTCACAGAAGAGATATTTAAGGGCTGAGAATCAATGAGTCAACATGTGTTTGCATGACAAGTGAACTTTGGCATGTGCACACAAACCCACATTTTGTATGTGAGTGTGTAAATACAAAAGCATGTGTGACCATGCAGTAAATTGTGTATCCACAGTATATGAGACTGCATATGTATACATGACTTGGCAGTGAGTGTATGTTTGTTTAAACAGTAAAAGTCTGCATGTGTGGTATAGATATGGGAGGTGGAGTGTTCATTCCAATTCCTTTATCAGCTAAATAAGCTAGATGAAATTGCAGCTTAATCATTAAGCCATATGGTGCCATATGCTGATGTTTTTAATGGCAGCGGCCCAGATTGAGCTTTACCAGGAAAACAGAAAGGCTCGAGGGAGGAAAAAAAAAAGGCTTGTTTTTCAGGGAAATGACTTTTGATTTGAAAGCGTCTCACTTTGTCTCTTTTTCTCTTGTCCTATCTCGATCAGACTTCATGTCCGCTGTGCTGTGCTGTGTGTCTATCTTCTTCTCTGGCATTGTCTGTCTGTAACTTTCTGTTATCTTCACTGACTTTACTGACACACCTGTTTATTAGTGATAATATTTCCAAAGCATAAAAAAGCACATTTAAAACAAACCAAAAAAAATGCTTATAAACCGTGTGCATATTGGTATTACGTGGTATAGAAGTAAGATTCTATACCAAACTAATATCTATCATCTAACAACTAACCATTAGGTGTTAAAACGTATATTTAACAGCAGTATAAAATCAAAAATAATATATATTTTACATGAGTACATAACCATCAATATCTGTAGCAGTGTAATGCGTGTTTATGTTTGTGTGGGAACGTGTGCATCTTCTTCACCAAACACATAGCCTATTCACAAATGCTCTTTGTCATTGTCTGTCATTGCAACAGCTTTTCACCCATTTAACAGCAGAAAAGGCCTCCTTCAGGAAATATTAAAATTGGATTCTTCCATCTGGTGTCTTTGCTTCAATCTGAAAAGAGAAAAACAAATCTATTAATGTGTGAATTGTGTTTGAAATCTGTGTACCTTCGTCTCAATCGATTTCCTATTCTAAAATGAAAATCTGGCTTTTTTTTTTTTAAATGGTTTTGTCAATCAATTTTTAAAAAATGGATATTAAAAGCATTTTCTGACACGAAATAGAATTTACAGAAAAAGGCTTGAATTTTTTTTCATTCGCAAGTTTTATTTTTCTTGATAAGGGACCCCCTATCCGGGGTAAAGTTAACCCTTCAACATTATTAACAACAGCTACAACATTGACAGTTCAGTTATATGTAGGCAGTGTCCAGTCTATCTATACACACCAAATGGCCCGCATAGAGTCAAGACAACAGTGGTCTGCCTACAATATGTGGGGTTATCTCCTGACTGTTTTATCAAACTTAATAGCCTATCCACGCACATGTAATTTCTCAAACTTTAAACTCTTCCAACTTCAACATGAATTGGCTGCAAAATGATCGCACATCCTCTGATTATTCATTTGGCCACAGGATTAGGCTACTGTTGACAGATTAGTGGATGTGATATATTAACAAAGCTATACGTTACTTAGGCCTACAACAGCACATATCGAGGACTCTACCTACCTATTATAACAGTTGATGGCAGCGTGTTGTTGGCTTGAAATTCCATAGGAGAGTTTTCTTCCACTGTTACACTAATAGAAGTGTGGAATAGGCTTAGCAATGCACAGTCCGTTATTGATTATTTGGTTGAAAATATGCCTACTGATAAAAGCTGCCAACAATAATTATTCTCTCAGGGGGGAAAATTTCCCGGTCGCAAGAAATAAAAACATTGTAGGCTAGCCTACATACAGAACATAGACTATGGTTTTGGAAATGTTAACTTAATATAATAAACGTCCTCACATGGCCACAGATTCTGACGACAGCCAATAGTTGCTTACAATAGCCTAATCGACCTATGATCATAGTTAATTAAATCTCACCAGACATTTCCATCCATTTCTGTGACACAGACAACATTGTGCAATAATAATTTAAAATTGCCCCAATTGCATTTTGTAATCATGGAAACTGGATTTTCTGTGTTTGACTCACTATATGAAAATCCGTAATAAGGAAACAACAAAAAATTCTATTTTGAGGACAAAATTAAATGGAAAACGGCTCTATTTCTGTTTTTAAAACATTGTTACAAATATTCGTAATTAAAAAAAAGCCCTGTTTGTCATTTTCTGATTATCGTTTCAGAATAGGAAATTGATTGAGGTACACGGGTCTGTGTAATGCTTATCAGTTAAATTTTACATATAAAAAATGAAAAATAGAAAATTGGAAATTTGAATTCAATGTTCTAAAATTGTATTTTTTGTTCGTCAGATCAAATTAAGATTTTGGGGGCGTTTTTCTAATTTTCTACTAATGGAATGTTGGATAGAAAAATGGAAAATTAAAAAATAGAAAATTGGAAAGGTTTTATTTCTTTTGGTGTCTTGAGCTGCCTGAGAGGGCGGGTTCTAAGCACCCGACTCAACGTCTGACTGGCTGGCGGGGGCTGCTTGTCTCGCCTATCGTCACACCGGCATTCAAGGATTACATCCGGTCATGGCCGCTCACAGATTCCACTGTTGTAGGTGAGTCTCGTCGGTTTTTCCCTCTAAATGCATATTTGGCAGAGGCGCCAACTCACGAGGAAGACTCTGTGTTTATGAAAATATACAGCAAATCACTTCAGAGACATACAGTATATAGTGATTTTCCCGTATTGCCCAGGACGAAAAAGCTAAATACGCTAGCCTATGTAGCTAGCGTTAGCCTTGTTCTGCAGTGTGTCCATGCTTCATAAAGACTTGCAGATGCAGCCGCTGCATAGATTGAAATAAAAAACAAAATCAGATTGTAGAAGTTCGACTATCACTGTAAAGCTGATTAGCTGAGCAGCCCCCTCCCCGGCCCAGGTAAATGCATACTGTGAGCCAGGAGGAACTGGTGCTACACGTGTCTAAATGTTTCTGTGAAGATGCTCCAGCAGCTCAGTGATGTAAAGNAAAGTTATGATCTGAGCTGTTGAATTAAAATCCCTCTTTTCCCTCACATGTCTCCTGTAGTGATGCTGTGGTCATTCTGCTCCCTGCAGATCCTCTGATCTCAACTCAGGACATCCCTTCAGCAGTCCTCTGCAACAAGCACTCAGTGTTTACAGCTGTCTTTATAGACATGTTCCAGTACAAGTTTGTCTATCATTTAGCCGGTAACCAATGTATTGTAGTTACACGTAGCTGCAAAGATGACCCATCCTTTGTCCTTTATACTTCTTTAAATGAGGCACTTACTGAAAACAGTTGCTACAGCCTCTGTAAGACACTTCAGTCCACATGTTAGATTTGTCTGAATTTTCTCAGGTGAAACTTAAGTGTCAGGTAGACACAGCCTTTGATTTTGTTCAGGTTTTTGCCCAATAAAAATAAAACAAATACAATAATGCCTCCAGTCTCATGCCTTTTCTTACATTCTGTTCTGAGCCATGTTCAAAAGCAGCTTTTTTATCCAGATTGCAACAAGTTAAATTAGAAAAACTTAATAGCATTCAGTTTACACAAATGTGTATGACTGATATTCTCACTTTCTGGGTGAGTGTTACCAGCAAGGTTACGAGTGTGGTTGCAGACCAGAGCCTCCCTTCCCAAATGCATCTAAAGGCTGAGATGATCTTAGTCTCATTGTAACTCCACGGACTCATTTTAGCCTGAAGATGATTTTGGGAAATGAAGTCCAGTCTAGTGGGGGTTAATGCTGCAAATAATTTAGTGTCACACACATAGGGCATGTCTTGCAGTAAACTTGCTTAATTCTAAACAATCTGAGGCAATAATCCTCTTAAACATCTCAACATATGCTTCCACACAATATAATAACAGTATGTTCAACAGCATATTCAAGTTATTAACAACAACAACAACAGCTTGCAGTAAGGTTATCATTGTCATTTTAACAAACAACAGTGAACACAGTGACTCAAACAAAGTTCAACAAAAAAGAGCTTCACATTTTATGGGATTAGATTTGTTTCATAATAATTGAACAAAATCAAACAAGTGAATGTTTGGAAGTGAATGAAAATAATTTGAAACCAAAATAAATGAGCCTAAAGACAAAACAATAAAACTAACTATACAACACTTGATTCCAAAATTCTCAATTTTTCTTTCCCTTATCATGATTAATTTTCTGTTGTCCATTTTTTCAGTTTTACTGCTAATTTTTTCAGTTTCATACCACTTGTTGCTCATCCAGACCACTGTACTGAAAAATTAAGCAGTGACACTGAAAAAATGGGAGAGAAAAGTATAGAATTTTATAATGGAATGATTATAAAAACAGAGCAGGAAGAGAGCACAGTGCCATCTTACTACGGTCCAAGTTTGTAAACAAACTACATTGCGTTCCCTACGGGGCACTAGATGTCAAGAAATGGTTAGGCCAATTAGAAGCCACCCTGCAGACGGCGCAGTCTGGGACATGTTCCAGGATACCCCCATCTATGTCATCAAGGACATCAATGGATTCATTCATCAACCTAGGGTTGCAGTCTGGCAACACGGACAATTATAAGGCAGGAGCCTACAATGTGAGGATAGTGGCAAAGGAGGCAAAAAGAGACTATGGGAAGAAAGTGGAACTACGATTCCAGGAGGGCAATCCCAGAAGCATGTGGCAAGAACTAAGAACACTGACAGACTACAAAGGGCCACCACCCTCCTTGTCAAGTGCAGATGAGTCTCTTGCAGGTGAGCATAACAACTTTTATGCTTGCTTTGAGGCCAACGGCAGCCAACAAGCCAAAACATCTGAAGCACAGGTTGCTGGATGGATATAACATAAGGGGATGGATATATATATATATAAGGGGACACCTTCCACACCCATCACCCTTTCTGAGCATGACGTCTGGAGGGCTTTCAAGTGTGTGAACACTAGGAAAGCAGCAGGACCAGATGGTCTCAGTTGGCGGGTCCTCAAACTATGCGCTGACCAACTAGCGTGTGTTCACAATGATATTCAACGTATCCCTGGCTCAGTCTGTCATACCTATGTGCATCAAGAAGTCCACCATCATTCCTGTGCCCAAGAAAACTAGACCAGCCTGCCTGATTGACTACCGGCACTCACCTCTGGTGGTGATGAAGTGCTTTGAGTGGCTGGTCAAGGATTACATCTGCTCCTCACTGATCGTGATCGCTTTGAGCCGGGGAGGAGTGGCCAACTTTGAATGTTGTGTTTTCAAACAGCAACCGACAAATCCTATTCGTTATACCTTTAACCTTGGGCTGCGTCTTGAGCCCCCTGCAGTACTCCCTGTACAAACGACTGTATAGCCACTTCCGACTCCAACACCATCATCAGGTTTGCTGACAACACAGCTTCGGTGGGCCTGATCACTGATAAAAATGAAAAGGCCTATCTGAAGGAAATAGAGGGCTTGACCCGCTGGTGTCAGGACAACAACCTTCTCCTGAATGTCAGCGAGACTAAGGAGCTGATAGTGGACTTTGGGAAGAAGCAGGGAAGGAACTACACCCCCCTTAACATCGATGTCCTCGGTGGAGAGGGTGGACAGCTTCAAATACCTTGGTGTTCACATCACCAAGGTATTTGGGCCTGACCTGGGCACTGCATACTGACTCTGCAGTGAGAAAGGCAAGGCAGAGACTGTTTCCCCTCAGATACTGAGGAGTTTCTACTCCTGCACCATCGAGGGCGTCTTGATGGGGAACATCACTGCCTGGTACGGGAACAGCACACAAACAGGACCACAAGGCCCTGCAAAGAGTGGTTTGTTTGGCTGAACATATCATAGACGGTGCTGCCGTGCCTGAAGAACATTTACACATGGCGGTAAATTCAGGTGTCAGGCAACACAAAGGCAGATATAAGTACAGATAAATAGAGAACCTTAAAATAAAATGAAAGATAAGATACATTGTAAGAATATAAAGAAAATTAGAAGAGGATAAAATAGAAACTATACAAGAGTGATTAACTTGATCCTCAAACTTACAGGCAATACACATACAGCACCCACAACTAGCGTAGTACATGAAATGATGTGCAATACCGTCTCAGGCAAAGTGACATGGTGTGTGATTAGTAGCAGCGAAGTCAGCAGATTATAGTCTACATATGAGTAATATGATACTGTCAACTATAACAGTGTACACTATAGCATACAATAGATATAATATACATAACCTGTTCTCACTAAGCACATACATTTACACATACACATACATTCACATACATTCATTTTATCACTACTGTACACCGGTCTACCTCGGTGTTATATTTCACATTATATTTTATATATATTATATTTTATTCCTATATATTAACTTTTACTGTTTGTCTTTGACTTAGATTCTCTTTTTCTCATTTCTCATTTTTCTTGTGATTTTCTTTTGTACATATTGTTTGAGCATTGTTGGAGGCCTGAGAACAAGAATTTCATTACTGCTTTACATTACTGCTTTATAATTGTTGCTCATATGGCAAATAAAGAACTTAAACTTAGATACCATATATGAATTGTGTGCAGTATTTGCAAATCTAGTAAAAGTACAGTGGAGACAATTGAGACAATGGAGAGGGGCTGACTCAGTGTGATGACAGCAATAATACAGCAATACTGTCCACTGCCTGAGTTTATCATGAGAGGAACAGCAAAAACATTGGATAACATTAATGCAGAAATATTCACTTGGTAAAAATTTGGAAGGGGAAGATTGAGATTTTTGTTAGTGTCATAAATAATTGGTTCAATTAACAGTTAGACAACAGCTTAACCCTTTCAACCTGATTGACACAATTTGCGTCTTAAAAATGGCACACCTTCTTCCAGGCTCGGACTGGCAATCTGGCAACTCTGGCAAATGCCAGATGGGCCGGCGCACAAGGGCCACAAGGCCACCAGCAATGTGGGAAAAGAAAAATTGTGAGGGAAAAGAAATTCGACTTGGCAGCCGTGGCCCACTTGATGTTGGAACAGCCCATCTGAATGGGGGCTACTTGGTCCCAAATAGGCTGTCTATAGGCAGAGGTATAAAGAGTACTTAAATATCCTACTCAAGCAGAAGTACTGTTACTTGACTGAAATTGAAATTGTACTCAAGTAAAAGTACTCATGAAAAAAATTACTCAAACAAAAGTAAAAGTAACTCACTTAAAAAAGTACTCAAAGTGACAGTTACTTAGTTACTTTCCCACCCCGTTGATTTTTATAATAAACCAATTTTGCCTTTGATGTATGTGTCCTCTGTGAACAGAACAATGTAAAGGTTTATGTAGTTAAAGAGTAATAGGTGTTCCAACTAATGTCATGAATGGCTTCATAAAGCATAGGGTTATAAAAGCTTATTGTGTGATCTGTAGCCCTCAGCTCCCAGTTATAGCCTAATTAAAGGGAAACTTTGTTATTTTTAAACCTGGGCCTTATGTTTACATGTTTTGGTGTCAAAATGACAACAGATAGACCTTTTGTTCAAGACTAAGATCCTTTGTTTAACCAGAAACAGCAGTTATATTGCTCTCTTCATAGCCACCAGAATTCATTGACAAAAACAGTAATTTTATCTCACAGAACATGGGAGTTGCTGATGGTCTACCGCTGCCTCAATCTGTTAGTTTGTTTGTTGTGTGGTGTTTTAAAGGGATAGTTCAGATCCGAACGAATGTGTGTTACGACGTGTAACCAGGCAGTGGTAAACTAGCAACTCCAGTGTTCTGTGAGGTAAAATTACTGTTTTTGTTAATGGAGTCTGGTTGCTTTGATGAGAGTGCTCTAATGGCTGTTTCTGGTTAAACAAAAAACTTAACTAACCTTATATAATTGCCTCCTAATTTTTACAAACACAAACTGCCTCACATAACACATAACGTAAGCCATTAAACATTATAAAACATCTCCCTTTTTGACTAACCACAAGCACACACTCGTGCAGGGTCTGACTGGGAACAAAATTTGGCCCTGGCCATTCTTGTGCCAACATATGCAGCACAATATCAGGCTGAACAATAGATATCAAGTTGGCAGTAGAGGGGATCTTTAAGCGACTATCAAATCGGGCCTGATGCCATGAGGGGTCTTGAGGGGGCTAGTTACATGACTATTGCTTACCTGTTGTTTCAGAACCATGGACAGAGCTGTGGTGCATGTGCCAATGCTGAAACAGCTGTTTCTGCGCACCTCCCCCTCTGCTGATTTTGACAGAGAATTTAAAAACTATTTAGCGCTCTGCTAGTGCTACCTTCTTATGTGAGTGCTCTGATTAACAAATGTGTTCTTTGATTTTGAAACAGTAGCCTTATGTTGTTAGTTAGCCTTTCTGAGGCTATTGCATGGTTAAATCAATTAATTTTATTCTATGAAAAAATTGCGCCCTCGCTAAACATTTGATTTTAAGCTAAAATCTATGGTTTATGATGTGTTGAAAAATACCATAGGATACATAATTTGCTCTGTAAATGCAAGAGGGATCTAAAAAATAAACAGTAAATTACTGAATTTGAAATCAATGCACAGGTCATCTTTCAATGCTGCACAGAATCTGTGGCTGAATATTGCTACACTCAACAAACCACTAAAATCCAGCCTGAACACTCACTGAATGGATGTGATGATGGTCATCTGATTTATGATTCTCAAGTCAAAGTGTCTCGATCTGAAATATATATTCATTCTTACTGCTACTTCAATGGAGTGTGTGACTATAAGCTGTTAAACAGGAATAACAGTGGTAGTACGAGGTAGTGTAGTGTTTATCAACCATGTTAACCACACACTGCTGACATCCTCGACGGTGTTGTATACAACATCCTAAATATCTCCAGAACGCTGCAAACTTACTTTTTTGCGTGGAAAGCATACCGTTGTGCCGTTCCAATTAGCACTCCGGTGCGATCGTATCCCTTTCAGAAGCTTTGTAATCCAGCCTTGAACTGCGGTGTCTTTTTGGAGACTTTGTAAAATAAATCCAGAATGATAAATCCAACACTGACTGTCTTCTGTGATCTTTTATCGATTTTGCCGTGTTGAAAACAGCTACTGTTGTTGTTGGCCGTCCATTAGCAATCCCATGATGCCTTGGGTTGAGTCTGTTGACCAATCAGAGGCTGTGTTCCTGACTTGTCGACCAATCAGAGACAGTTTTCTGACTGGGGCTACGTGGTCCCAAATAGTCAGGTTTTTTTTGTAGCTCGCAATATCCGTTGATCATTTCAATCAAAAATAAATAAATATTTTACTCAGTAACGGATGGATGTACAAATGTAACAAACTACTTTACTTCATTTAAAACATAATTAAAGGTGTAGTCTATGATTCTGGCGAAAGCTTGTTGATATTTGAACTCAACAGGTAAACAAATACACCTCTCCCTTCAGTTCTCCTTCAAACTCGCATGAGTAACGTACAGCATTAGTGTTGTCCTGTGCACGAGCACGAGTGGTGACATATTATACTGAAGTGTTTAGTGGAAACGTGCCGGCGACCAGGGTTGGTGGCTCTACCCGAGTCGCTCTGTTTGTTTCCCGTTTACAGAGCCAGGACTGTGTATGAACACCGGACTGTTTTTTCAGCACACACACAGAACAAAAAGCTAGCGGACCGTGAGGAGATATTCATTGAATTTGACAAAAAAACTTTTTGGATTAGAATCGTAGACTACACCTTTAAGTAAAAGTAAAATTACTGACTTTGAAAAATACTCAATAAAGTACAAGTACACCAAAATGCTACTAGTACTGCAGATGGATAACTAGTTAGAGTTGCCAACTTTGGTTACCTGGCTGGAGTGAAATTTTGAGAAGAGATGAGAATGAGGAAGAGGAAGACAGCAACAACAAAGACAAGTAATTTCAGTTGAAATCCATGCAACCCTAGTTCATCTTGTGCTCATACATGGGAGGACTGTGAGAGAAGCTGGACAGCTAGAGCAACCCAACCTAAGCTGTCCCATCTGTCTGTAGTTTCAGAAGGGAAAACAGGTCATTTGCCTTGTTGTTACTGTAATACATGTAATGTGGTAGTGCATATAGACTGAATCTCCACTTTGTTCTCAGTGTAGTTTTTACCACAGTAATGGATGACCATAGGTCAGTAATGGTCAAATTTCATTTTTGCAGAACTGAGGGGCAGCCATCTATTGGAGGCAGGTGGGGACTTCTCACAGCTGAGCAGGAGACAGCCCTGGTGAATGCCAGTAATGCCATCCATTTGAGGAAGATTCAAACTCAAATAATTGAAGATCGGGTAGTCTTCCAAGGAATTGACAGCATCAGCATTTCCACCATTGACCAGATCCTTTAGAAGAACAACATAAGGACAAAGCAGCTGTACTGTGTAGGGCTGACACAAATGCTTCGAAGTTTCTACCGTTGCCATGGTAATAGTATTTGAATACTGTGGGGTGTTTTTTAAGTCTGATTTTTGTTCTCATCTGTTATTAGATGTACTCACCAGTATGCAGTACTTGTTTTTCTCCAAGTGAGGAAATAGAATATTCACAGTTTGCATAATCTGGTTAAAATTCAGATATTATTGGCCACCATACCATCATACAAGTTCCTGGTCAGAGGGCAGGCAACGTCACCCTATGTGCAGCCATCAGCAATCCTGGCGTCCTCCACCACCATGTCAAAGTGGGTCCATACAACACAGCACAAAAACATTTTTCAACAGGAAGTGGAGCCAGGGCAACCAGAGCCAGCCCAATATGTTGTCTTTTGGGATAACGTGAGTTTTCATTGGGCTGCTCTGGTTTGCGCCTGGTTCAGTGACCACTCCAGGTTCACCGTTGTTTTTTTGCCAGCGTATTCCACATTTCTGAATCCGATTGAGGATTTTTGTTGGCATGGCGGTGGAGAGTGTATGACCGCAACCCCTACCCACAGAAAAACCTCCTGGAGGCAATGGTGATGTGTGGTGATGTGTCTGTGAAACAAAGCCCCGTTTTTCATTTTCTGATTTTCATTTCAGAATAGGAAATTGATTGAGACGAAGGTACATGGATTAACCTATTCTAAACATTTTGGTAGCAGTGTTTTAAATTAATCTCTCCAGCATGTAACAGTCATGTAGTCTGTGTTTATGACAGCTTGTGTGTATTGTCTGGGGGCAAAGTTTGAATTGGACCCAGAAGTTAGGTGTTTGTAACATTGGGTGTGAGTTTCTAAAATTGTGTGTGAAGATTTGAGAAAATGGTGAGTTGTTCCAGGAATTGTGTCTAAGCAATTGAGAAAAAAAAATCATATGTATCAAAAATAATCTAGCGGCATGTTGTCTCTAAATGCATGGTTACATCATCCAAACCGTGATGGGAAAATCTCAAAATATTCACTTCATAAGAAAAAGAGGCCAGAAAGAGTGAGTTGAGAGAATCCCATCACCTTGCTTATATCCCTGGGATACTGACACTCCCCATAGATATTTACTATGTGTTGAAAACCTGTGGACATACAGGTTAAAATTGTGTGGAAAAAAAAAAGATTAAATCATCCTAGAACATGTATAGTTCCACTGACATGTCAGTGATTGCATTTTCTGGGTAGACCTTACTTGAGAGAGAAAATCAATGAATGGCACACTTGGCTAAGACGTGTAGGGACTCTGTCATAAGCTTGTAATTAAAGGGACTGAAAAGCAACCAAAACAGCCAAGGGTTCAAAGGGTTTAAAAAGTTGATGGAAATAAATTAGAAACTCTTTCTAGCAGCTTGAATGAAAAAGGCAAATTTAGTTTGACTTCCTGTTGTGAAAAGTTTGATATTTGAATTACTCTCTAGGAGAAGAAACTGCATCTAGTTTAGTCATTTTAATTTATTTCAAATGCAGGACGGACATGTTAGATCATTGGTTACAAGTATAGCAGCCCTTAGAGATGACAGACACACTGCTAATGATTCTATCATTGAGCCATCTCCTGGGTCAGATCAAGTTTCTTCTGATCATTTATCATCTGAAAACACTTCATCCTTCACACCCACCAGGCCCTCAAACTTCATCATGGCAGGATCTTGGCTGTGGAGTAATTGGCATGAGAGGACAGAGTGGCAACACCACAGCAAACTGTTCATTTCAGACCCCAGGTGGATTGCTAAGGACCAGACACCGTGCTAAAGATCACAAACATCTGCCCAGTCCTCCATAGTGATACAAGAGGAGCTCTTCATCTGTTACAGCTGTCCCAAGACCATCTGTCAGAACACCAACATACAGACAGCAAAGGACAATGCAAGGAGCAGAAAATACAAATTAGACAACATCCAAACTGTTGTTTAAAAAATCATTTGCATACATTGGCCACGAAAGGTGTTGACCTACTGAAAAATAATTTACATTTTTACTGTATCGTATTCAAATTTAGTCATTTTTCTGAACCACATCAGAGAAAAGATCCATAACACATGTAATAGCTTGTGTGCCTCTGGGAAACCTTATCACTGATGAGAGGATGCAGGCTACTAAAACTAAAATCAGAATGTAAATGCATGCGGAGGAAAATCCTATAGAAGAAGATAAAGCATTTAGTTTTGATTGTGCTTAGCCCTTGTTTGCTCTCCTGCATTCCTGCCTAACAGCACGAGTTATGGAGTAAGAGAGTAAATGGAAAAAAGATACACTCCAAGTGTCTTACCAGAATCTGAGATATGGTCTGGATAAATACCAACAGTATGTCAAAGCAGAGAGAACCAAATATTCATCATCTTCAAACATGCCCATAGACCCAAAGTTTTATTTAATACAATAAATACAGTACTCAACCCTGCAGTCACAAATTGTCATGAAGCAACCGGCTACCTCCTATGATCCGTCAGAGTTAAGCTCATGCGCCTCAGTTCTCATCAACTTTGAACAGACTTATCTCTCCTCTTTGACACATTATCTCACATATTAACCCAAATACTTGTCCCTTAGACATTATTCCCTCACACCTACTTAAGGAAGCACTGGACATTGTTGGGCCTTTATCAACAATTAATAGCTCTCTGGTCAATGGCTGTGTCCCAGCTTGCTTTAAACTCGCTGTCATTCACCCTCTGATCAACAAACCTAACTTAGATCAGTCTGTTCCTAATAATTACTGACCAACTTATCCAGAATTCTTGAAAAGGTAGTTTTCTTTCAACTCATCTCCTTTTTGGACAAATACAGCATACTGGACAAATTTCAGTCAGGCTTTAGGACACTCAGTCCGCTCTCCTGTGTGACAAATGATTTGTTCTTGTCTTTACACTATTTTAATTCTTTTAGATCTCTTGGTTGCCTTCGACACAGTCGATCACTCCATCCTCTTGGACCACCTTAAGCATGTTGTTGTTGTTGTTGTTGTTGTTGTTGTTGACGACAGGCCCTTCAGTGGTTTGCCTCCTAGCTCCAAGACCGATCATTATTTGAGAAAGTATAATATCTGATGGCAGATGGCAGCAGGGTGAACAGGCTGTGGATGTGGTGGGTAATGTCTTTTAGAATCCTTCAGGCTCAGTGTGTGAATAATTCTGCTAAAGATTATTATATCTTGTATATATAATTTTATGAGTAATATTTTGAGTAACAGTAACAGGTTTTCTCAAGTGGAGTTAGCCAAAGTAAATATTTTGTAATCTCATCTCATTGTCTTTGTAAATCTGGTCCTCTGTCTCTTGTCAAGGCTCCTTGCTATTTCACTGATTTAGTGTTCACCACAGTTATTTCATATGAAGTCAGGATTATGTCATACACCAATCCAGTCTTCCTCTCGACCAGCAGTCAGTGGACAACTGGAGAAAGATACCAACACCGTGACTCCCCCATGACTCCATCCAACAGCTCCAGCCCACCAGCTCCCCCTCCCCACCTCAGCAGGGGCCTGGGACTCTCCACAACTGTCCACCTCAGAGGCCTCCTCCTCCCTTACCACAGTGACAATTCTTTCCATCCTGGAGAGAGACGTTAAAGGGCTTTTCAAGAGGTAAAGCAGCCGTGCCAAACTGTCACTCCATCCACCCTGAACCACTGTGCTGACCAGCTGTCTCCGGTGTCACAGACATCTTTAACACCTCATGCTGGCTATGTGCCAGCCTGCTTCAAAACCTCCACCATCATCCCTGTCCCCAAAAACACCAAGGACCATAGGACTTAACGACTACAGACCTGTTGCCTTGACCTCTGTGGTAATGAAGTTATTTGAGCGCATTGTGCTGTCCCACCTCAAAGCCATCACAGACCCACTCCTGGACCCCCTGCAGTTTCTCTACAAAGTCAACAGGTCTGTAGACGATGCAGTAAACATGGTCAAACCATTGCATCCTCAAGCGCCTGGACTCCTCAGGAACCTATGCCAGGATCCTGTTTGTGGACTTAGGCTCTGCTTTTAATACCATCATCCTGGATCTGCTACAGGACAAGCTATCCCAGCTGAATGTGTCTGACTCCACCTGCAGGTGGATAACAGACTTCCTGTCTGGTTGGAGGCAGCATGTGAAGCTGGGGAAATATGTCTCAGACTCCTGGGCCATCAGCCGAGAAGGTGATAGCCTACAATCTGGGATCTTTTCAGGATCTGTATGCCTCCAGAACCCTGAGGCGTGCAGTAAAGAATGTGGGTGACACCTCCCACTCTGGACACAGACTTGTTGACACACTCCCCTGCGGTCCATCAGGACCAAAACCTCATGCCATAAGAACAACTGCGTCCCATCTCCAGCTGGCCTCATCAACAAAGCCCAGGAACCCCACTGACACTGACTCTTAGATCCCTCCCCCACACAGTGCATGTTCCATTAACGTAAAGTCTACACATCTGACTCAATGTGTTACATTAATGCACATCTTTTGGATTCTATCTTGAACATTGCAAATATTCTTTAAACTTATAACTGTAAACTGTTGCACATTCCCAAGTCAATATTTTGCACATAAAACTGTACAGCTCTTTCATTTAAATACTAAACAATATTAAATAATAAAACACTCTTATTGTGCAAATTGTTTTCATAATATTTTTTCATATTTTACTGTCAATTTTCAATTTTCTATTCATGCTTCATGACTTGCAGTACTTGATTTCATCTTTCTTTATATTTTTGTAGCAATAATGGCTTTGAAGGATTTTAAAATATGATAATTCATAATTGATACAAAACTGGAGTAGAGAGATTGAACTCAACTTCAGGTATCAAAAATAATATATTTTTTAATATTTATACTAAATAACAGAATTTAACTTAAATTAAATTCACCTCAGGGCACTACCCTTGAAAAAGGGAAAAGGGGGGGAAAAAGCTAATTAATTAATGTAGTCTCAGTCTGAAGGTTGCTAATGTTGGAGTTCTTGACCCGTGTACAGTGCCATTTGTACTTCATACACACAAAAGCACAAGATCAAGTTCTTTATAAATGAAAAGTTTATTGAACTACTAACTACGCACACAACTATAAACTACTAGACATACAAATGAATGAATAAATGCAACCATGAGTGAATCCAAAGAACATGGCGATGAACAATTAGTGAATGAATGAGGACCATTTTATACTTTATATTTTATACTTTATACTTTATATTTTATACTTTATATTTTATAAGAAGCACTGAATTAATATTTTAGAAAGACATTAAATTGTAGAAACACAGAAAACCACTAAGTGGATAAAACTTTAAACTTGACCAGTGATATTACCTTAATGCACCATTCAGCAGCTGAGAGGTTGTTAGGAAGCACTAGTGAAATACTTTAAACAATTCCATGTCATTATTATATTGAAGGGAGATCCTACTCCTGACCTAATGCTAAATTAATTTTAGTAATTTAGCATTTAGCATCAACCCCAATATGACAGGAAAAATAAAGTTCCATCTAGTGGTTCAGATGGTCAGAGAAGAAGTTGCTCTGGAGGGGGAAGGAGAAGCGGGCCAGCTCTTGGCATTTAGACAAGTGGAGGCAGAGGCGTTCCATCCCACAGTATGTATCTCTCCTTGGGCATTTTCGGGTGCG
Organism: Oplegnathus fasciatus; assembly: GCA_003416845.1. Taxonomy (NCBI): domain Eukaryota; kingdom Metazoa; phylum Chordata; class Actinopteri; order Centrarchiformes; family Oplegnathidae; genus Oplegnathus; species Oplegnathus fasciatus. Next base: position 109,259 of record NTHP01000154.1, read on the forward strand.
CTGCCCATCACATGTGGCAACTTCGGGTTGAGTCAGCGGTCTCTCTCAGCAGGCGGCAGGGCAATAACATCTTCACACACCCCTAGTTGAGTGTGCTTGAGACGCAGTGGCAGAGTTTGCTAGAGTTTGTCACAGTTCTGACTTTTTCCAACCTTCGTCATGTTGAAACACAGACGCTGAGCAGTCAGACTGGAGCAGGTTTCTCTCAGAAGATTTATTCTTCTAAAGCTTACTGGATGCTAGCCTTGAGCACGGCCAGTGTGGCTCAGGGCTCCAGCTGGTCTCTGGACGAACGGGCCAGCTATCCACTTGCCTGGGATGCTGCAAAAAGAGACGAGATAACAGAGGTCTGGTTGCAGGGAAGAGAGAGAGAAGCGAGGAGAGAAGAGAACAAGTTTTGAGTTTCCTCTTGTTTTATAGTCTTCAGTAAAGGAGGCGGGGGTGTCAGGTGTCCTATGGCAATGGCGCGAAACTTCACCCTAAATCTAATTCCAATCCTCCTAATTATTTCCTTTGTTCCCAATTTCTTTTCTAAAGAATTAATGACGTTTATGACATGTCTAATGCTTCCATGTTTAAAAGACAGGTGAAGGGAAAATTGAGAGAAAATGTTAATAAATCAGTTAATATGCACAAGAACAAAACACACAGAAAAATGGTTTAAACTACAAGTGTCGGTATTCTTTTTTATCAGACTTCAACCAGTGCAGAACATGCACTTTTCCTCTCAGCTGTTGTAAGCTATTGATTGGTACACTGAAACAGTTTTCCATGTTTCCATAGTGTCCGTTCTCTATCTGATTCGCCTCCATGGTAATAATGTAATTTCAAGCTCTATCTGTTATGTCTGATTTTGTGTCCACATGACATATGACTCTGAAGATCCCTATTACACATGACATATTACTTAGAACTAAGTTGGACAGATGGACACTGACAAAGAGCGAAGACAGTGGCTGAGTTTTTCTGTTCCTTTCTCCTCTTCAATATTTCCATCCTCTTTTCTCACCAGTCTCTCTTCCTCCAATGTTCTTCTCTCCATCCCCTCCCATCCCTCTTACGCTCTCCCATCCTGAATCCCTCTCAGCTCCGTTGACTTTGTAACTTATAGAGAAGATGATTCAATTTCATGTTCCATTGGCTCAGCCGACAGACAGTCGGAAATAAGCTATGGCATTCAACTGCCTCAGGAGTGATTTTCTTCCCCTCCTCTGCTCTCGCTTTTCTCGGACCACTTTTCTTTCTCTCAGTTCCTCCTCTCTGTTCTCTTTCTTCCTCTCTCCCTCTCAGCTTCCAGCTTGGTCACAGTCTGTCTCTCCTCTCCATGCCTCCCTCTCCTTTTCATACCTCAACTTCCAATTTTCTTTTTTGGTATCTTCTGTGGTCTTCACTGTGATGCACTGTCCATCTATCCTGCATAAACCTTTGTCTCCAAAATGTGTGCTTTTCTGGAATTTGTTTAGCCCTGTAAAACTTAAAATTGTTGACATTTTACATCAATTTATCACTCAAGCATGGTTCAAAGGTTATGAAACATTTCCCAGTGTGTATCTGAAAAATTATTATTAATTATTATATTTACTCTTATTGCAGTCAAAAACTATTAAAATCAAGCACGAACAGAAGGAACAAAAGGAGCTAATTTCTACAATTTTGATCCCGTGAAAATCCTGCAGTTTATTTTTTGACCACCCACTCCTGCCCGCAGCAAAGTTTAAACCGCCAGCTCCCACGAGATTTGCAATGCAGTGCTCTACTCAGGAACTCATGTCAAGACCCTGTTTGTGGATGTCTCTGACTCCTGGACCATCAGCACTGGTTCCCCTCAAGGCTGCGTCCTTTTCCCTCTACTCTTCTCCCTGTACACCAACAGCTGTACCTCCATTCATCAGTCCGTCAAGCTCCTGAAGTTTTCGGACTACACCACCCTCATTGGGCTCACCTCCGGTGGGGATGACTCAGATGAGAGATAGACCATCTGTTTAGCCTGGTGCAAACAGAACAACTGAGAGCTCCACGCTATAAAGACAGTGGAGATGGTTGTGGACTTCAGAAAGAACCCAGTGTGGCTCCCCAGTCGACTGTGGAGTCGTTCCACTTCCTAGGCCCCATCATCCAGGACCTCAAGTGGAAGCTGAAAATCAGCTGAACCAGTGAGAATGGCGCACCTTTGCCGCGGCTGCATGTGTTACGGTATAATGTCAGCAGGGGGAGCTCAGCTTACACAGAGCTTTGCAAGTTTGTAAGTGATGTCATGTCACGCTAGATTGAGCTTGTACGGTACACTGTAGGCACCATCTAGTGGCCTATATGTTGAGTGAAGCGCAGAAGAAGCTCTGTGATCGTGAGTTAACATGGTTATCCCCCCATGGTTATCTATGGAATATACACTGTACTGCTTGCAATATGAAAGGGAGGCGGTCAGGGAAATATTCAACATTGTTTATTCACGTGGAAACTAGGTGTGTGCGCCGGCACAATCAGAGAAACATTTTCACCTTTAGTCTGTCCTTTATCTTGGAAATGTTGACTGCTGCCTATAGGGAAGGTCTGGGGGATGGTTTGCGGAATGACTTGACTTCACCCAGAGCTCATACCCTCTAATTTCACAGCAGAGATCCAGCTTTCCTCTTATATGTGCTCATGATGCACTGTTGATTTATGCCATGTTGATTTGTGGACACTCATGGCACTAACTTCTCTGCCATTACACAGTACAGCTGTTGTCATTAACCTTTATTGTTAATAAAATAGAAAAATAGCATCAAGGATGCCTCAGTCAGCAGTGCGGGAATTTAAATCTTTACAAAAATGTCATGAAAACGTTGTTTTGACTCACACAGCAAGGTTTTTTTGTAGATTTAACCAGTTTACACAGACGAACAGGCAAAAGTGTCCCATCAAACTGTGAGAACGTATAGGCCTACTGTTGTTCCACTAATTGTTCATCGGTGTGATCCTCACAGATATTGGGGACTCAAAACGCTGCAAACCAGGCACACACACTTAAATCCTCAATTGTAGACTGATGTTGAAAACGGAAATCACAACACATTTTTAGCATTAAAGTAAAATAGGTGACTAAGAAATCAATCTCACTTTGTGTAAAACATTCCAACTAACTGCAATAGCTCACACTAAAGGTGAAGAAACAAATCTACATAAAAATGATAAATAGACTCTAGAATAAGTCAGTACAGTAGTTACTTCCAGCTGACAGCTGCGCTGCTGCAAATCATTATTTCATAATCCTGATGTTATCAGAGAAAGTCAGCATAAATACAGGTTAATGACAACAGCTGTGTGATATATCAACATTTAAATGGAGCGATCACAGATAAAGTTAGAGAGGACAGAAGGCTGTCTTTTTAACTCCAGAAAGAAGCACCCTCAGTGTTTTCCATGGATTATGGTCAGCTGTGTTTCCTCCTGCTCAGATCAACTTGTTGGCAGAGGATCACAGACCTCAGACCTCTTCAAAATCCAGCGCACTTTACACACACTTTTTTTAATCTTTTGACAGCCACCAGGATGTAGCAGTTACTGACTTTGTGATTCTACAAATCCCATTTTGTATTTGTTTAATCTGTTGAAGGACTTGACGCTATTAGTCCCAGCGGAACGCTGGCATCCCCTCCTCTGTTTAAGTGAGGCTGGCAAACGAACCGATTGGTCGATCTTGCTATCAGTCAACATGTCAAAAGTCCAATTCCTAATGAGCTTCTTGAGCTATCATACAGTACTTGGTTGTACACCCTCTACGTGTTGCTATGGTGATCTAAACAACTTGGTTGCGCCCAATCCGCTCTGCTCTGCTCGTCTTCTCTCCGCTTCTCGAAAGTGTCCGGATGATTAACAAAAGTGATCAGAAAAAAAATTATATTCACAACTGATGAAGTTTTGTTGTTTGTTGTTTTGTTTTTGACAAGTCTGATGACGACCTAACTGAGGGATCTACCTTTTGACTTATCTAAGATGCAGATAGGACAGTTACAGTAGGTATGTTCTGAATTTTTTTTTTTTTTTGGTTATGCTGTCCTGGAAGAAGCCTTCACATGCCATCAAATGGAATGACTTGACAATGTGAAGTGTCCTGTGAATTTAACAAGATTAGTGACATACCGTAGTTTGACTTGAAGAAAAATTGTAATGTAAAGGTNGCTGCAGGATGTTTTTTATTGTTTATAATACTGACTCATACTTAGTCAGTTCCACCAAAAACCTCACAAATGTCACTGATAAGTTGGATTACACTTTTGTAAGGCGCTATTACATTTGACATATCCAGAATTCTATGTCATTACATAATGTGTAAATCATATAAATCTTCAATGGAACTATTTACATCAAATGTTCCTTCATTTTCAAATAATGGTAATCCTGAAAAAGACGAGGTGCAATATATCCATATTTGAAGCTAATAAGAGGGTTTGGGAGGCAGATAAATGGAGGTAGTAATGAAATGGTGTAAATCCAAGAGCCCTGAGGACCTCCTTGCCCATCAATCTCTTCTCTTTCTCCACCTCCTTATCTGCAGCTAAAAGCTCTTTCAATTCACAATTTAATCTTCTCCAACCCCAAAAAATTATTTTTTATCTTCTCTACCCTCCTTGATCCCCCCCACTGTTAACTTGTTAGCTACTTTGTAAAAAAGATAGATGACAGATGAAAGACAGATGATACTAACGCTGGTTACCTTCCGCTGCCCAACCACCTGCCCTCTTGACCCTATCCCTTCTTCAGTCTATTGCGCCAGACCTCCTTCCTTTAGGAAGTAGGGGAGCAAATACTTATTTGACAACTGGTTGTTGTTGTTTTTTAACGCTCCAAAAGCAGCTAGAGAAACCCTGACTCAACCCTTCTGTTGTAAAGAATTACAGACCTGTCTCTTTTCTTTCATTTCTTTCTAAAACACTTGAGCATGCTGTTTTCACTCAACTCTCTGCATATCTCCACCAGAACAACCTCCTCGACCCTCACCAGTCTGGATTCAAGGCAGGCCACTCAACAAAGACTGCACTCCTTGCCACAGAGGAACTTCACACTGCTAGAGCAGCCTCCCTGTCCTCCGTCATCATCCTGCTGGACCTTTCGGCAGTGTTTGACCCGGTGAACCACCAAATCCCCCTCTCTACCCTCCAAGAACTGGGAGTCTCTGGCTCTGCACTCTCCAGGGTCATTTGGAGAGAATCTTTGTCTGAACCTTGTAGCCTTACTTTTGGGGGCCCCCAGAGTTCTGTTCTGGGTCCCCTCCTCTTTTCTCTCATTTGGCTCTGTTACTCACTCACATGGCTTTTCCTACCACAGCTAAGCTGACACTCAACTAATCCTGTTTTTTCCAGGTGGCAGCATGAATTCCTGCATGTCTGGCTAATATCTCTCAGTGGATGTCTGCACACCTCCTGAAGCTCAACCTTGACACGACCGATCTGCTCTTTCTTCCAGGGAAGGCATCTACCATGCACAACGTCTCAATTACCATTGAGAACTCAGCGGTGTCCCTGGCTCAGACTGCAAGGAACATGGGTGTGACACTGGACGACCAGTTGTCCTTCACTGCCAACATTGCTGCAACAACCCGCTCCTGCGGATTCATTCTCCAAAACATCAGGAGGATATGTCTATTGTGTGTTTGTCCATTCCTTTTTTGCTAAGATCATCCAGGTAGCCTGCCATATCACTCAGTACAAACATTGAAATGGCTCAGTCCTACCAAGTTGACTAACTGACTAGTTGACAGTCTGTCTCAGTGTGTGTAGAGCGGCTGCCCGGCGCTGTCTGTACAGAATGTCAAACTCAAAACCAAAATCAGGCTGCCGGAAATGGAAAGAGGCAGAAAAGGGCTGAAAGGGGGAACTAAGGGCAAGAATTTGCTACCCAATCTTTCTCAGAGAAAGGCAAGTGTCCATGTAACATCCATGAACTCCTACACAGCCACATTAGCATTTTGTTAATAATATCGTTTTGTTAATAATACTACTACTACTACTACTAATAGTAATAATAATGTTGAAGCCCGTCGCAAGCTAGCTACAGTACAATAATTTTTTTTTCAGTCAGGTTTTAGGGCGGGTCATAGCACTTAGACGGCAGTTCTCAGAGTTCTTTATGATATCCTTTTAGCAGCTGACAATGGCTAAACATCTGTTTTATTGCTTTTAGTTCTTACTGCAGCTTTTGATATCGTTGACCATGTGATTTTAATTTAACATCTTAAGCATCGGGTTGGCATATCAGGTACAGGTTTAGATTGGTTTTATTCTGATCTTTCTAATAGAAAATTCTATGTGGCCATTGGTGAGCTCAGTTCCTGTGCTGCATCAGTCACCATTTCCTTTGCTGCAGCAGTCCTCGGTTCCGGTGCTGCAGCAATCCGCTGAGCCTGAGCTGCAGCAGTCACCGGTTCCTGGTCAAACATGGTCAAAGTTGTCATATTGACATTTAAAGTGTGTTGATTGATTCACGACGCCAACTCATGCATTGAGTAACATGCAAGAACACGTTCCATCTTAAAAGCTGGCAGTGGAGCCTTTGATCGACACAGTGAATTAAATTATTTTTTTCTCCAGTCTACAGCGAGCTAACATCAAAGTAAAGATGAAAAGGCAGCAAAATATCCTTCATTTTAGAAACTTTTGCTACTTTTTCTCAGAATGGATATGATGATATTATTGGCTGATAATTATTGATGCATTAATGTGGAGCTAATTTCAACTTTATCTGCTGGGTAGCCTGTGTTTTCTCTTGATCTATAATACGACATCATTTAGTTGTTGATTATATTTTGCATTATTAATCTGAAACTATTGAGTAGCCTAAATAAAGTTCAGATAACTTTAATGTACTGGAGTAATACAATATTTGCCTCTGAAATGTAACTGATGAGCTAGAAAGAAAGAAAAGAAAAAAAATCATAATACAAATATCAGTAGTAATATTCATCATCATAGTCATAGAGGTTACAGTATTACTTAAAAATAAAAGAAAGAAATCAGGGGCGGCCACCCCTGCCGGCCACCTTGACGACAGGCATTCAAACAGACCAAAAACAAAAAAACCAAAACAAAAAGACCAGAAAACAAACAGAAAAACAAGAAAGAAAACCCAAAAACATTCATGAGTAGACACAGACACAGGAAGCAAACAACGACAGAAAGCAACAAGTCTCAAATATGAGAATTTTTTATTGAATTTGCAGTTATTATTTTGTCTGGCCGAGACTTGCTCAAGTGATATATGTTCTGAGAGGAGGTTCAACCATTGTTTTATGGAGAGTAGGTGTCTGGATTGCCAGTTGAGGAAAAATAGTTTTCTTGACGACAGCTAAAGCCACAAGTAAAGATGTATTGTTTGGTGTTATTAAGTCTGACAAGTCGCCAAGAAGGCAGATAGATGTTGAGAAGAAGTATCAAGTAGCAGACAATGGAAATACTTAAGTAAAGTACAAGTACCTCAAAACTGTACGTAAGAATAGTACTTGAGCAAATGTACTTGGTCACACACACACACTTTTTTTTTGTTGCCAAATGAGCAGTGAGAGCAGCTTATTGTTTAATAAACAACTGAACTTAACACTTTTCCCCTGCCTATCTGTTTGAGTTTTATTGATCACTGAGATAGCATTGACTTGGAATGAAGTTGGTTCAATGTATAAAAAAAACAAAAAAAACAACAACAACATTTGCTTCGATGTAGTTAAGCTACTTTTGCCATGTTGCAGTAGCTTACCTTGCTACATTTCTCTAGGGGGTAGCTTCAGTGTAGTGGCGTTTCATTTAATGTAGAGTAAGCTCAGCTTAGTAGCTTAGCTCACTACACTTTCCAAGTAGCTTACCCAACACTGACTATACCAAAAGGTACTATACCGGAGTGTTTAGTGGAAACGCGACTTAAGTACACACCTGAACTCCAGCGCATGAGAGACGTTTTCCTGCCTCCGGCATACCTGAAAGACTTTGTTTGTTCATAGAGTCAGCATAAATACAGAGTGCAGGTTGTTCTTCATGTGCAGGTGTTAGTTAAACAGGTAACAGGCTACATAGAGAAAACACTGCTGCTCTGCCACTGATAACTGTGTGTCTTTATTAGTATTAGTACAGTGCACATCTGCGCACACGAACTCCATCAAAGTCTCTACAGCTGTTAAAGTCGACTGACAGCTGATCCAGCTGTGATCAGCTGCTGCCGTCATCAGAAACAGACGTCACTTCATATGACACTTCAGAGGAAAGGATGTCTCATTTCTCTAAAAACATTTTTCCTTGTTTCTTCTCTCCTCACATGAAGAGACAAGACTCAAGTGAGGGAAACGTGGATGCAATTAAGAGACTTGGGATGCACCCAGGGACAGACAGAGAGAGCAATGCAGAGGGCAGGAGATGAGAGTGTGTGGCTGCAGGAAGGGATTGAGAGGCAAACTGTGACAGTACTGATCACTGACAACAACAATTACAACATTGTACCATTATCCACAATTTGGACCCAAATGTAGATGGAGGCAGAGCAGGTGCAGTTGTTGAATGTTTATTGTAAAAGTGGCTTACTGGCCAGCAGGCAGGCAGGCAGGCAGGCAGGTACAGGTGAACAGGTGTACAGGTGCACAGGCAGGGTAGGAACACAAAAACACAAGCGCACATACCAAATTGAAGCACATGGCACACTGACGAACTGACACTGAAAGAGGGGAACACGCAGACTAAATACACTATGAAGGAAGGAATAACGAGGGACAGGTGAAACTAATCAGGGTAATCACACAGGGGCAGGAAGTGAAGTAACCTAAAATGAGACAGAAGGTGAGTATTTTCAAAACAAAACAGGAAACGATGACTATGAACTATATAAACAAGGGAAACATAACCTAAATCATGAGACCAGGATGTAAGTAATAAAATAAAACAGGAAATGATGAATAAATGAATGAAACACAGAAACACATAACTAGAGGGCCCAATTCCAATCCGATCCCTACACCCTCCCACTCCGTCACCCTCCAAAGGGCCTTCATAACCCACTCCCACTTAAGGCGAATTGGTATGGAATGACACTTAATGTGGCGGACCCTCCACGCGAATGTGGAAACGGAGTGAGAGTAAGTAGGGGAAGGGTGTAGGGGCCGGATTGGAATTGGGCCGAGAACCGGTTTAAATGGAGTGTGGCTGATGAGTGTTGAGATGCAGGTGAGGAAGTCCAGGTAATTACAAAGCAGACGAGGGAAGTGAGTTTGTGTTTTTTGAGGCAGCGGAACAAGCTGTAAACGCTACATTGACATATTTTTACTGTATAAAGTTATGGCAAATGTGCTAGCAATCCTATTTATACATCTAGCTGACATTCATTCATTTGAAGTGATGTTTGTGGTCACCTAATGAACGTATGTGCAATATTCACTTTCTTTTAGCTCTGTTTTTGGTCTCTACCAACTACTGAAATATCTGGCTCTTTAGCTGCTAAATGCTCTACTATGTTCACTATCTAGCCTCTAACGGTATCTGTCTGTTGTTTGGTGCTGATCAGGTAGTGTAAAGTGGATATATCAGAACTTTTTCACTGAAAATAGCTGCCTGCTGCTGCTGTTTACAAGTTTGATAAGAGTGCTGAAACAAGACACTAAATGCACTGGAAAACCAAAACAATGAGACAAAGATACTAAAACACTCTTTGGGTCTGTCACTATGAGCGACACCTTTCCCATTAAACATTGTCATTTTATCCATTGTTCATATAAGAATATTGATTAGTGCAGATTTAAAAGGTCATGACATATATGTAATTTTTCAAGTATATATTCAGATTTGAAGAGTTTTATTTATATATAGTCATATTAAAAATACTATATATGATTTAAAAAGATTCACATTGAGTTCTTCATTGACTACCATACAGATTGTACAGACAATTAGTATCCTGTGGTTGAGTGAGGACTTTTTTGCTTCTACCATTGAGAAAGCATGATCATTATGGGTCCATAAAACCCATTTACTTTTTTCCTCTTCTACTCCATCTTCTTGAGGTAGCTCATGTGTGGACTGTGCATCCCTTTTTCCTCATACTTTCAATTTCCTCTTCCCCGTGTTCTTTCCACATTGTTATGTTTGCTGCCAAATGAAGAAAAAAGGAAATGGATTCCTCTCTCTGTTTCCATGTTTTTTTGTTCAACCTCTCTCCTTTTTCACCTTCTCCCTCTTCCCCCTCTCTGAATCATTTAGGTGATATTGTAGTGCTTTCATAGTGAATAGAGTAGTGAATGTATCTCGGAACCCTCACTTTTAAACAATTCATGGACTGTGCTGTGCTGGTAAACCTATAATCCTACCACAGTATACTGTAGCACTTCCGGACCTGCCAGAGCTAAAAAACTGTATATTTCAACACTGTTTCAAGCATTTGACGCAGCTGCAAGAGTGCGTGATTGGCTGGAAGACGAGAATAGTGCTCCTCATGTTCTTTATTCCAAGTCAAAATGGTAAGGAGTTAGTGTAGCATGATACCATCAATAAATTATTACCACATTAAAGGAGTATTGTAACACGACCTCCTTCTGCCCTGCAGATACAAAAATTTATGACGAACCTAAATCACAATCCATCTCCACACATCATCTCCTCCCTCCTCCTCCAAACAGTACAATTAAATAGAACATATCGTGTTGTGTAACTCAACACAGGATCTTACACATCACGCAGACCATGATGACAATGTGCATAAGCCAGTGTTTTGCCAAAAGGCAAAGAAGGTCTAGAAAGTCTTTATAATGACAGTCATCTCTTCACTATGTGCTGTTTGGATAGAGGAGGTCTTTACAGACAAGATAATTTAATTGATGTAAAAGGATACAAAAGACAAAGTAAAATTAGACCAAATTACGTAAGCCAACGTTAAAAGTCAACGTTGACTTTTGGTTCACACAGGACACCAACTGCGGTCTCCTGGGTGAAAAGTCATCTGTTTGTTTGACCCATCCATCCACCCCATCTTCTGTCCTTTGCTACTTCGTCGCTCTGACACCATGTCAGATGACAGGCATATGAAATGCACGCAAAATTGGACTTTGGTGTACACATTGTATGTATTTTCACATTGTAAAACCTGTGTTATTTGTACACCTTTGGGTGAGAGTGGGTTGCCAAAGGTAACAAAATCCACCTACTGGCACCTCTAAAGCTCACTGATTGACAAGTTATCTTGGTTGTTTAATCTGTACAAAAACCAAAGTCGACACATGTTTTTTGGGGGGGGTTATGTGCCGGGCAATTTCTTGGAAGTAGAGACTTACTGGAGTCTGTGCTTACAATGACGACAGTTTTTCGTCTTTGATGCTAAGCTGGCTGTAGCTTAATTTTTAACAGACATGAGAGTGGTATCAATCTTCTCTTCCAACGCTCGCGAATGAGCATATTTCCAAAAACATCAAATTATTCTTTTAAAGGAAAACTGCAACTTGGGTTTTACTTTCGTAGTTGAGTCACAGTGTCATTGCTAAAAATACATCCAACAGGTCAAGAAAAACGAGCACTCAGACAAGTTGAAAACAATCTGGTGAACCTGTTGTGGGAAGCTGATTGGTTCCAACCTGACCGCTAGCTTCTTAAGGCCTGCTTCCCCCTGTTCGGTTTTGTTTGTTGTTTCATTGTAAGCCCACCCTAAAGCTAAAATGTCCATAAAAATTGTTATAAAATTGTTATACGTAATAAATACTTTAAGGGTTGAAATCTCTTATTGCTGCTGGTTATTGGGAGCTGGGGAGAGGGGAGTCTCATTCTACACCACGGTTTTCCCTAAGACAGAGTAAGAGTCAACTCGTTTGCAGCAGTAATGCTTGTTTACAACACTCATACCCTCGTTTACACCATTTGGGCTGGCTCCTTACTTTAAGAAGCTAACATTGTCCAATGTGTTGAAAAAAAAGAGTATTCTGCCCTTGCCAGAGTGCAGCTACTTCTAACTTGGCAGATAGCTAAACAGTTTCTCAATAAACACCGCAGAGTCTTCAGGTGGGTTTTGATGTTTACTTAGGAAGATCTGTAAAACTGCAATACAAAAAAAATAAAAGGGTATGT